>KN839849.1:582593-593388 GCA_000827185.1 Hydnomerulius pinastri MD-312 | reverse complement strand
TCTCACACTGATTATCTGATTGATTATCTGATCAAGGGATTGTGACTATCTCTATTCACTAACATCTCTATCAGAAGACTACTGACACTAACCACTCACAAGAACGACCACATCACTAGCTGTCTAAATTTGAAGTACCTGTTGATAGACTGCTAACTGTGAAGGATAGACAACACTATTAGACTGGTTCTATAACCAATCCAGGATACTTGCTTACTGATCAATGTGTCAGCGACTTTGAAAGAGAATGACTAATAAAAGCTTTCTAGAGTATTAGGTAAGTGGTGGACCGGGTCCATGGACCTTTAGGGGTCTCTGGGACCGTCCCTTGGTATGTACAATAGCTAACTATTTAGCTAACTAATTATTTACCTGCTAGGTAGTGTATAGTCTACAGTAGGGTGACTGAGAGTAATATAAATATAGCTCTTCAACGAGCGGCTAGAAAAATATGGAAAATTGGTGAAAGGTACTTTCAAATGCCCTCTACAAGCTGGTAATATCTATGAGAACTCATTCCTTTGTTGAGAGTCTCTATTTTCCATTTTATCCATCAGTGTTCATAACAATGACCTGATCTTGCATGAAACTATGTTTCTGCAGGTCATCCGTGGGGAACGATAATTCAATTGTCCTCGATTGAGGCAGCAAGACTTAAGCAGTCTCTGGTAAGGGTTGTTGGTCTTTCAAGAGTGACGGTTTAAGAACCGTTTGTGGAATCTCTGTAAGGCATTAAGGGAATGGCCATTAACAACTGGGTCTGTGGTGTGGCTCTGACCAGAGTCTGTATCAGGTGAGGGCGAAGGCTCTTGTCTTGTCAATGCCCTGAGACCTTGGACAATCTCTTCGGTTGGGATTTCTGGAAAGGGGTATTGGTAAATATCTGTGAAAAGATCATTCTCTACTATTGCATGAGAATTTCCGTCTGGGTTTATAAGACGTATTTCTCTGTCTAAGTAGTTAATGTCCTGGTTGATTGAGTGTGCTTGGTTGTAGATAAATTGGCAGGTAGAGCAGTGCCAGATTAGCATCCGCCTACCAAAGTCCTGTCCTGATATACAGAATTGTATTGTCACCTGATAGTGAATGTTACGATCTGGATGAGTGGTTGTATGATTTCGATATCGACCTCCTAGAGTCTCCAGCATGTATTCCAAAATGTCTCTACGTTCTCTGAAGTGGTCTATTGTGATAGGTGCCACATATGGGAGACTCATGCTGGCTGCGCTTCCACTCAATGGGGTGCACTAGATGAGGTATGTGCTGCTGCTGCGTTGCTAAGATCAGCTAGTGTCACACGACGGTGGATGGTGGTAGGGAAAGGAAATCACCATGTATCAGTCAGGAGGCGATTGATAGTAAGGTGATTGTATCTTAGCAGCAAGGCTTGTGGATAGGGTTGGAATCAGTGTAGAACCCTTTCTATCTTATCAAGCTCACTGTTGAGGATGGTTGCGAGGTAATGGATATATTCACAGGTAACACACTTCCAGATCAGATGTGGTTCAAGTCCGTGTACTGGATACTGGTGGATAGTTACTTGATAGTGGGGATCTCGTCCTACTTGGAGATCAGATGCGTGCTGCAGAAAATTAGTATGCAGGCGATCAAGAAGTGATTCCACTGCTCTTTGTTGATGGCAGCAGTGGAGTTCAGATACTGTAACAGCTCCAATTGTGAGGAATCGATTCCCTGGTGGTCCGTGTAGCTGAGGCTCAGAAGGCTGGGTGTTCTGACTTGGAACGTAAGGTGGTGGTGCTGATGATGATGACATCTCACGTGCTTAGTATCAGTGATTTGTACTGATGTTTTCTTCAGCACATGGTCACAAGAAAAAAAATATATTTGAGCGCACTACAGAGGGGTAATGTATGTAGATAAAAAAAAGTCCTTGGGGAATCTATCTAGACTGCAACCCAAGACGAGTGAATGTGTCTACCAATGTGGTACTTGCAGATGTTCCCAAGAAGTGAGAGTCCGTGGTAGAAGATTCTGCTTCCCCCAATACTTCTTCTTCATCATCTGACAATTTCCATGGCCAGTCCTCATATGAGCACTCAACAAAGCTGAGGCCAGAGGGACAGCGGTTGACAGGTATTGGAGGACAATGAAAAGTGTCCTGCTGTGGATCGTCGGTGTGGCAGGAGGCGAAGTGGTCGCTGACTGGGGAGTTAGCAGTCGAGAGATGGACTCCGCTGTGCTGATATTTATATGATGGCGAGGCCCAGGGGCGGAGGAAGCAGGCAGTGAGACAATGAATGTGATCAATGGGCCCCAACTGAAAGTGAGCAAAGGGGACGGCAAGTATGAATGGTTTAATGTGACGGAGATCATGCACAAGTGGGTCAGGTTTGATAAGAACCTCTAGGAGTTCCTTATCAAAGTATTCCACTCCGGAGATCATACCCGTTAGGCGGTCCGATGCATTGTTGTTGAATACGCACACCTTCTGGTGCATGCATAGTGGATCTAAGGATGCCTTTCCAATTAGAGGGCCACACCTCAGTGCATGCTTGGCGGGGCAGTGAGTGAGGTCGGCATAAAGGATGGTATCTACCCCCGAGGGGCAGGCACGGTGGTAGGGAACACGAGGTTGTGGCATAGTGACTTTTGAATGAAAAGAATGTGGTTGGTGTCAAGGGTATACCAGTGATGTATATGATTAGTGGGTGTTTAGAGATTTGATGGCATGAGGTGAGAGTTGACCTATATGGCTATTTCTCTTGAAGCAATTTACCTTTGCGGAGTGTCTGAATGGGGCAAGAAGTTGCGGTTACTGTTAAGAAATTGGATAATGCTAGTCTAAATATGAGGATAGAAGAAGGCAGGTTCCTAGCTGCAAATTGCTGTGATACGTAAGGTTGCAGACACAAGTTACTGTTCTTCGTTCTCCCGTATTGTGGTTGCAGCAAGTTGTCTTGTGAGTTCATCAGAATAGTGAGCTTCAGATACATGATAAGCGAGTCGTGTCTGTAAGGGAATCACAAGATATTGCCAAGCTCAAGCTTGCTCAGCATCCAGTGCCTTTACAGTTTCTTCAGCCTTGTGGATGCATTCTTGAAGATATTGACACTGTAGACAGTCCAGATCACTGTTTATTGCTATTCCGGAATTTTGGTCCAGATGTTGTTCGGTATGTGGTTCTGTCGGTGGCATTTGCAAGATGTTGCTGTGCTTACTGATTAGATGGTGAATCCACTGCTCGGTAGCGTCTTCTAATACTTCCTGCCCCAAATGTTTGAGGGTATGAAGCTGTCTAATCATTCCTTCACTGAATTCTTCAAGTGTCGCTTTCAGGCTCGGATGCAGAGCTGGGTGATTCAGAGCCATCTGCTGGTTGAGTGGCACGGGTGCGTCGGGTTGTGTGGATAGTTGTGTCATCAGTATCTGATTCAGAATCGTCAGTGATCTGCAGTAACTGATTAAACTCCGGTGATCGGCGTGTTATGTAGGGTAGTAGTCTAAAGGCGGCAATACAATGTTTTGATATGGTTCCGTCTAACTCAGAAAGTACGTAATTGTTTCCTTGAGTGTGGTAGTGAACACAATAGGGCCCTAGGTATCTTGGTTTGGTCTTGCAGTTCAATTCTTTCTCTACTTGGGTGTTGCGAATAAGTACAAGGTCTCCAACTTCATAGGCTTCCCGTCGAAGACGTCTTTCAAATTGCTTCTCAAACTGTTCCTTGGATTTGAAGTGGGCATGTCGCAGTGCAGATGCAGCACGTTCTAGGTCTTCTGGGCACTTCTTGAGCTGTCGGAGTCTCAATGCAAGCAAATCCTTGCAGCTCATGCCGTCATAGAAACCATCAACCATAAATGTTGCTTCGGCTAAATCAAAGGGGAGTACCGGGTGTGTTCCATGCATTAGGAAAAATGCTGAGTATTGAGTTGTCCTACTAGTAGTTACATTGTCAGCAAATAGTGCTTGCCGGAACTTCTGTGGCCAGAGCTTGGTGTTTCCTTTGCATGCCTTCACTAAAGCTTCACGTATGGCAAAGTGTCCTTGCTCCACTACTCCGTTCGCTTGGGAGTTGTAGGGGGAAATGGTGACGTGATGGATATTATGCTTATGTAGTAGTCCTTCTAGTTCTCCATGGAATTCTGGTCCATTTTCAGAGGTCATCCCTCTACATACTTAGAGAGATCATCACGGGCTAAGACAATGTACTTCATTCCTTGAGCTAGGGGCATCATCATGATGTCCATGTAGAATTTGGTAAATATTGTGGCTGGGGTTGATGGAGTAATAGGGATGTGCATCTTCTTGGTGCTATGCACTTGACACTCATGACAGGACTTGACATGATGCCGTACATCTCCAAACATATATGGCCAGTAGAATCTCAGACGCACATGGTTCCAAGTGGCCTGTTCTCCTTTGTGCCCTAATTTCTCATGAGCTTGTGTGAGAATGGAGAGTCGCTTTCCCTTGTCAAATATTACCAGCGGTGGTAAGCGTCCGTCTTTTACTCGTTTGAACATTTGTCCAGCTTTCACAAAATATCTTACTACCTTTTTCAGGAATCACTGTTTCACATTGACAGAGGGAAATGTAGGTGATTGCAGGGTGGTGAGGTAATGGTATATGTCAGATAAGGTGGCTTCTTGATTCATGAGTGCTGCAAATGTCGCACTAGAAGGTAGACGGGTAACATCATAAGGATGTCTGACTTGAGCTAGCTGGGTGTCTCTATAATCACTTCGAGGGGTGGCAGCATACAGTGCAATTTCGTCGAGCCAGGAGTCATCCTCGGGTTCAATGGTTTCACCTTTTCCCAGTTCTCAGCGAGATAAGGCATCTGGCCCTTTGAACTTGGTGGCAGGTATGTGGATGAGTTCAAAATCAAATAGAAGGATTCCCTGTATCCATCTGTTTATAGCTGCATTGGGTTGTAGGTCTGGCTCATTTAGCATGCCCTTTATATATTTGGCATCAACTTCTACATGCAGGACTTTTACTCCAATAATGTACAGACAGAAGTGTCTTAAGGCTCGGTAGAGTCCATATAGCTCTAGTTTAGGCTGGGAATAGCGGGATTCCACTTCGGTAAAAGGGAGAGAACCATATCTTGCTGGTCGGCAGCGGCCATTGCTGTCTATTTGAGAGAGGATAATTCCCACAGCCTTAAAGCTGGAGTCTACAGATAATATTACAGGTAAGATGGATGAATAGTTGACCGGTTGAAGGGCTGGGGATGAGGCTACTAGCAGTTTAAGAGTTTCAAAGGCTTCTTTGCGGCGATCGTCCCAGATAAAGTCAAACCCGTTTCTCCATAACTCAGAGATAGGTCCTGCTAGGATAGAATATCCAGGTATTCATATTCGTACAGTTCCACATTCGTACAGTTCCACATAGTCCAAGGAATCCTCGAGCTTCCTTTGGTGTGGTTAGATCAGGCCAGTTAAGTATCTTGTTGATCTTACTGGTGTCTGGGCATCGGCCAGCTGGTGTGCAATGTTGTCCTACAATTAGGACTTCAGGGAGACAGAGTTGGATTTTTAAAGCAGAGAATGTTGCTCCAGCATCCTTGATTCTATGCATGATTCTATGTACATCTTGGGCATGTTCCCAAATAAATCTCCTGATTCCAGGGTTTTCCTTGAGGACTTCAGGGTTCCCGTCCTTGTCAGGGTAGGTTGTGGTGGGTCCTTTGATAGGGAGATCGTCAATAAATATATTCACCTTGTGTGGGATCTTGTCCTGCAACACATAGGTCATACACTGCTGGAATTCAGCAGGGGAATTAGTGTATCCAGTGGGAATGCAGTCATGTCTCGGCTATCAACATGCATTTTCCAGGCATCAAATCCCCAAAAGAGGTCAAATACTGTATAGCATTGGGCTCCTGCAAATGGTTCTACAAAGCTATCAAGGTTTGGGGGTAGTCCTGCCTCTCTGATGGTAACCCTATTAAGAGGTTGGAGGTCGTGAACTATCCTAAGCTTTCCATTCTTCTTGACAACACAAAACCATCTTGATCGATAGGACGACTGACATGGTTCATATACCCCAGCACTGATTTTTAGTCTCAGTGCCTTGATTACTTCAGGCAGGATGCCTGGTGGGATAGGAATATTCTTGTATTCCCATGGAGTGTGTGGTACGGTAGGAATCTTGTATGGAGAGAAATAGGATTCTTTGAGAGTGCCTCGGTCGGCATCTTCGAAGGCAAGGGCATCTTCATTAAGTGCCAGGATATGCTGAAAGAGTAGGACTTCATCAGGCCATAGAAACTTCTTCTTGTTAATGTCTAGGCTGTCCATACGTTCTTGTGTCAGTTTCTTAGTTGGGACAAAGGCAGGTGGATTAGGTGTCAGAGGGATAAGAGAATCTAGGGGGTTATGTGGAAACTGTCGGATCACTTTAAATTCCAAGGGAATGGCACCTGACACTGGGTGGATCTTCTTGTCTACCCACTTATAGGCAGTATAGCTTTGTGCAGATATGTCGTGATGGGTGGTTGGTAACATCATTGTGATGTAATATCAATGGGGGTGGATCTTCGTGATCAGTTATTTTGTGGTACGTGGCTTGACACAGATTACTCAGCTTGGTGAGAAAGGCCTAGCATTATATAGTTTGGTCTGACTTGTCAAGTAGCACAGGTTACTCCGCACGGGGAGAATAGCTCTCAATTTACTACCAGATATGTCAAGGAGCACAGGTTACTCAGCTCAGTGAGAATAGCCCTTGATTAATCATGTGGGATTGATGTTGATCTAGGCAAGTGTTCGCTGTGTGGTGATTTAATCACAAGAGGTCTGTACGTGGAACAAATGTCAAGTAGCACAGGTTACTCTGCATGGGGAGAATAGCTAATGATAAACTCTGTCCAGGTATCAAATAGTGCAAGTTACTCAGCTCGGTGAGAATAGCTATTAAGGGTGTGGCGTGGGATCTACGTAATGATCCGAAGTTCTTGCAAGGTTGTGATCTGCTTAGCCTATTTGGTATGTTGAGGGTCGGGTGAAAGTTCCAGGTGAGTTTCCAAATGGGGTTTAAGTGTATCTAATATTATCCTTAGATATCCTTCTGACTGACTTAATCTTACTAGGTAAAATCTCCTATGTGTAAGAGCCTAAGATATTGTGACTCTTTGTTATATAGTACCCCTGTCTAGTTTTAATGACTGGGGGTATAGATAGTCCTTTCATAGTGTCTTTAGTTAGTACTTAAGTACTTGACACTATCTAGTAGAGGTGGACTTCAATTAATACTTAGGTTCGGGCTAACTCTCAGTATTTTCACTTAAGGGGCTCGCGAGTTTGAGGGGCACGAGTATTTGGCCGTAAAAACAAAAATACCCGGCTGCGGAGCGCAGGTATCCGGTCTCGGCGAGGGAAAGGAAGGGGTTGGCGGACGGGTACCGGTGCTGGAAGAAGTCGCCCCAGTGCACCACCATGGGGATGGATTTGTCGCCGTCGGTCGCGATCACGTACATGAAAGCTTTGTAGCAGTTAGCGGAGAGAGGCGGGGGTAGTACCAAGTGGATGTTCTGTATGAAGTCGCACATGAGCTGGCGGATGCGTTTGAGCATGGGTAGGCAGAAGCGGATGGGGATGCTGCCGCGCAGGACGCGGAGCGGGTAGCTACCGAGGCATCCATAGTAGATAGAGGGGGGGTGGGCGAGTAATTTGATGTAGTTGGCGTCGCCGATTTCGCGTCGTGTGAGTGTCTCGAGCTCACTGTGAATGAATTGCCCACAGAAGAGGGCGGAGGCGACGGCGATATTATTGAATTGGCCTGTTAAGTCAGTCTGATCAAAACTAACAGTCGTGCCGGCTGAATTTCCCCTGTGTAATGTAATAGTGTTAGACGGTAAATTAATCCCCTGATACCAGGGAATTTCCAGATTAGGCTGGAAGATAGTAGATAGCTTGCGTTCGGTAGACATAGGGGGTGCTGGATGTATGTACTCGATTTGCTGAGTATTATTCTCAAAGTTTTCGCTTTTTATATGTTTTTGCTCCTGTAGTCCACTTATTTCTCCTACAAATCCCAGTACTTCTTTACTTCTATCTACAAGTAAATTACTAGGACTGAGGTCGTCCAAACAGTTTGATGTATTAGCATTTTCTTTCCACTTCTCGAGCGACAATAAGCATTGCCTATTTTGGCAATTTTTGAGTGAGTGGGCGTCTCGGCAATCGCTTCTACATAATGAAGTCTGGACTTCGGATGTTTTAGAATTTGATTCCGTTAATAACCATGCTTGGGCCTCATGGTTTCCATCATCTGGGTAAGCGAGGATCTCATATACCCGATCTGGAAATTCAGGGTTTTGGAACACTAAATATGTTCCATCAGAACGTTCTTCGATTGATATGAAGTTTCCGCGCTGCCAAGGGCATCCCAACAATAGATCGAAAGGTGTGTCATCAGCCACCCATAATTCTGGAACTCGTGTATTGATGCCTCCACATTGCAGCTGGACTTCTGGGATCACGCCCCTAAGTACATTTGATCCGCCATTAGCATCGTGTAGCACCTTCTCCCGATTTATGTCCATAGGGTCCTGTATGTAACACTTCCAAATCACTTGACTCACAATATCAATTTCACTTCTGGTATCAGTGATGGCTGAAATTGTGTGACCGTGTGATCGGACTGGTAATCTAATCAGACCAGTGTGCATACGTGATTTCACATGGTGTGATTGTGCATGTGATGGGTTCGCTATCTTATCTTTCTGAGATTTGAGTTTGATTTGATCGGCCAATATGCCGGATAGCTCACATGATACTCCCAGTATCTCACTGGCAGTAATGTGAACCGGTGTACTGAGAATCTTACTAATCACTTCTTTCGGATTAGTGATGGCGGAAATTTCCGACTGCCTCAGCATCAGGGTTCTCGCTTCCTCTGATGGTGCCAGACCCTTACTTTCGGTCCTTTTCACAGGTAAGTTCTTACTATAAGGACGGTAAGTTGTCCTTTCCCTCTCCTTCATCTCCACATCCACATCTCCTCTCTCCTCTCTTCGCTGCCCGTCGCTGGTCCTTGCCGCCATGCGGGGGCCAGTGGGCATGGTCAGCCTTTCCTCATAAACCCTCCTCGCTGTCTCCGTCTCTTTCCTCATCGTCATCATCGCTGGCATTGTTGGCCCCGTTGGCGCAACTCTTCGCCATCCTTCAGTATTCATGGGTCGCTCATCAAAAGCAACACGCCGACTCGTTGTTGCGGCGTTCGGTACTGGTGCATTTGGGGTCACAGGCCTGAAGGTAGACGTCGGGTGAGTATTTCTCTCCCCGTGCGTCACCTCTATCCTCTCATTACTAACTGGTTGATTGTTTCTGTGCTGTAGGTTGTCTGTTCACCTCGGCGGGTAGATGCCGTCTAGTACCTGTCGTTGGGCCTTCGTGGTCCCCTTCTCGGATCTCTGTACTTGGTAAGTCGAGTATTCCTCGTCGTCGCTATCTTCGTATGACCGGTACGTGGGGTATGCCTCCACGTATCCATACTCATCTTCGCTTTCTATTCCAGGTACCACATACAACGACGTACGGTCCTCCCACTCGGAGTCGTGGTCTATCACCGCAAAGTGAGTACTTGACCCGGTCGCTCGTCCCTTACTAATTCTTTTGTATGCAGCTATCAAGGTCTCATTCTCTCCTCATCGGAGGATCTCACCACTTGGCCACACAACTCGCCCATGGGTATCCTGGATCAATTCACCCTGGGTAAGTAATTCCTTTATATCCGAGCATGTTGGTAGTGCGTGCTCACTGCTTCCACACCCAAAACAGTTTGTATACCGGCGCGGCAGATAATTAGTATTAGGGGAGGGGTAGCTAGTACTAGGTGGCTGGTAGCTATTGGGTGGAGGTTGATAGTTACTAGGGGGCTGGGGGTTATTACTTCGAGGACGCATTAGTATACCTGTAGGTTGAAACTGTAGTGCATCCTGTGCTCGAAATGCAGGCTTTGACACAATATTCCAAACGTCCGAGTCCAGTTTGAGAGCTCTAAAATACAGCATTCCATACTTAGGGTCATCGAGTCCTAGCTTAGACATCTGTGAAATCAACTGTTCTACCTCAATGTCTTTCCTTGACAGAGACTTAGTAGTCGTTGGGTTTGCTCGAGTTTGTTTGCTTGAGGTTTCTTCCCGTTCGGAGTCGATGGCTGGATCTGTGATCTTGCTGACCTTCTTTGATCCGGTCTTTGATTTGCATTTAGACTTTCACTTGTGCTTCCGTGATTCTTCTTCTGATTCTTCTGACTCTGAGTCCGAACTTTCTGATTCTGAGTCGCTGTCTTCGGAGTCTGAATTGTCTTCTGTGTCCGAGTCTTCTGAGTCTGAGTAGGCCTGGCCAGAGTCAAATCGATCCCTTTGAAGTAGTTTCTGGGCCACGCTAGCCACATCAGAGGCATCAAATGGTTGAGTCATGTCTCTTAAGGGGTCACTTGCAAGTAGTCAGTCTTCTATTCTTGTTTGGAGTTGCCAATGGATTCCTTTCCATAAATAGGTTGAATAGTCAGAGTCGGATATCTTAGATTGTGATAGGAGCCAGTCTGCAATCTGTACAAAGTTTCTTGTATACTTCTTCCAGGCTGCCAGGCTTCGGATGGGCTTCGTGCGTTGATGCTTCACATATTTCTGTAGGTCCTTGGGCTTGTAGTGCTTGGTGTCCTTGTTGGCATCGAAGTGATCGAGTATTTGATCCTTGAGTTTTGCCCAGTTGTTCTTGCGGTATCCTGATAGTACCTTGATGAACTTGCTGACCCGTGTTGAGCAGTATTGAGTGATGTTCTCACACTTCTCATTGTCACTGGTGACATTGTTCTGGATTA
>KN839849.1:513226-528800 GCA_000827185.1 Hydnomerulius pinastri MD-312 | reverse complement strand
CACTGGTAGGGCGCAGAGGGCACTGGTAGGGTGCAGAGGGCCTTCAGAGGTGGTGGGGGTGTTTGTGAGGCAGTGGGGGTGCTTGTGAGGCGGGTGGGGTGAAGGTGAGGCGGTGACAGCATTCGTGAGGCGATGGCAGCGTTCACGAGGTGGCGAGGGCATTCGTGAGGTGGTGACAGCATGGGTGAGGCGGGTGCGGTTCGGGTGGGGCGCTGAGAGCACTGGTAGGGCGCAGAGGGCATTCATGAGGTGGCGAGGGTGTTCGTGAGGTGGTGAGGGTGTTCATGAGACAGTGGGGACATTCATGAGACAGTGGGGACATTCATGAGGCAGTGAGGGCGCTCGTGAGGCAGGTGGGATTCGTGTGGGGCACCAATGGCACTGGTAGGGCGCTGAGGGTGTTCATGAGGTGGCAAGGGCGCATGTGAGGCGGGTGAGGGTGAGGGTGAGGGTGTTTGGACCCCGGGTATGTGTGGAAGGGGGTGGGTGAGGTGAGGCAGGTGAGATGAACTTGAAGTTTGGAAATTCGTGTTCATCAGGTGATCATGTGATGTTTTTGTGTACAATTTCTTAAGTCCCATCAATTAGCAGGGTGCTACACTTTACTATGCTTTTTTGCTATACTTTACTACACTTTTTTTGGTACACTTTACTAAACTCTTTTAGTGAACCTTACTACGCTTTTTGGTACACTTTTACTACACTTCTTAGTAACTTTACTACACTTTTTTTGTACACTTTTACTACACTTTTACTACACATTTACTACACTTTTTAATACACTTTTACTACGCATTTTTAGTATACTTTTGCTACACTTTTTTGAGACACTGTACTACACTTCTCAGTACCTTTACTACACATTTTTGGTACACCCTTACTACGCTTTTTTGAGACACTGTTACTACACTTTTTTTGTACACTTTTACTATGCTTTTTTGAGACACTGTTACTACACTTCTTAGTAGCTTTATTACACATTTTTGTACACTTGTACTACGCTTTTTTGAGACACTTTTACTACACTTTTTAGTAACTTTATTTCACAATTTTGGTACACTTTTACTATGCTTTTTGAGATACTTCTTAGCATACCTAGCCACTTTGAGTCTAGTATCATCTGGTGATCTAAGTATACTAGTTCTCTGACTTTCTAAAAATCTCAAGGGTCTAAAATGCAAGGGGTCCTGGGCACTATTTCTCTAATGATCCTAGAATGCTGATACTCTATTATGCTAAGAAGCTATTCTACTAAATTGTCCAAGTGCACTAGTGCCCTACTACTCTAGATAACTTATTGCCTGAAAAAGCTAAAGGTCTAGCATACTACCTATCTCATAATCTTAGAAACCTATTAGTATATATACTAATGACCTACCTCCCCTCAAGTGTGTGAGTGCTCTCATAATCTAGTGTTCTAGCTGACTTACTGTCTAAGGGGACTAAAGTTCCAATATGCTTGTTATTTAATCTACTAATTAAACTAAATTTCTAACCTACTAACCACCTCACAGACTGAGAGTAATATTGTGCTAAAAAAAACTAAGAAACTAAATGTCTAAATGTGTCTAAATTTAGATATTTTAGACTGTTAGATTGTTTAGCACATTATTTTCTGAGTCTGATAGCCATTTTAGTAGGATTAGTATTCTCAGATCATTTTAGTCTTAGTTTGATAGCCATTTTAGTAGGTTTAGTATTCTCAGATCACTTTAGTCTTAGTTTGATAGCCATTTTAGTAGGTTTAGTATTTTCAGATCATTTTAGTCTTAGTTTGATAGCCATTTAGTATTCTCAGATCATTTAGTTATTTGGCCAAAACATCAAGTTGCTGATGCACCAGTTCTAACACCAAAGTCAACCCTCCGCTCTGCCATCTCCTCCGCCAACCCCAAAAACACCACAGCAATCAGTGTTGCGTCTGCTGCTCTCTCGTGCATCATATCAAAGGCTGATTTTGAGCATATGCAAGTGGTGGGGTAGTTTAACCTGGAATTTATCACAGCCAGGAAGTGCACCGGTGGCAGGGACAGAGGTGCAGGAGGGGATACGATGGATGACCTGCTCATTGTTGATCAGCATGCAGTGGACAAGAAGTGGAACTTTGAGATGCTGCAGGAAATAGGCAACCTGGAGTAAATAGAAAGCTTTAAGACAATTGCACCTCCACTATAGCAAATTAGATGGCATTGGAATGACCAGAACACATATGCCACTGGTTGATAACTAGGCCCAATCAATAGAGGCTATGAGGGGATGACACTGTGTCGGAATATGGGTACCTTCACTACAGCGTGATAAATGTCACTATCACATTCAAAACATGAATGCTCCGGGTTGTAACAGGTCTGTAACATGGTCTCGTGATTGGGGCAATACAACCAGGTGCAACATTTACTTCACTAATTTCCAAGTGAATTAGACCACAATATATTCTAAAGATGGTATGCTACCATACTACAAATGATACCACATTATAGCATAATTTCCAAGTGAACTAGACCACAATGTATTGGCTTGTATCCTAAAAACGGTATGCTACCATATTACAAATGATACCACATTATAGCATGCTCATCCTGCGTCACTGATGAGCCTCATCACATGTTTTAACTACCTTCTACATAACTTAGGTAGAGTTGATAGTAAATTGTTTACTGGGTCTTGCCATGTTCTAGAATCATCTTTTTCTCATCTCCGGGATGCTGGAGGATTTTTCGACATCATCCACTGTGAGATGAAATGATGATCACACAGTAGCACCATCGCGCACAACCCAGCAAGTCTTCGACTCCATCATCCCCGACTCGGGCGGGCGCATCATGAAACTCAATTCATCCTCGAGCCGCACGTCGCCGCACTGGAAAAAGAGCCAGTCGAAGCCACCTTCAATGGAAGATCTGTTCAGCGTCGTCATGAGTGATTCAAAGGTCAGCTGGGGGCACGGCGTACGCTTCGATGAGTAGTTCTGAGAGGCTGGAATCCCACAGATAGCCATCGGGGGGATGCAAATATCGACCAGTGTCCACATCGCAGGCTCGTGGAAGCGGCGGACGACCGACACGATGCGATTGGTGTCGGAGGGTGAAGGGTGGACGTCTGCCAAACGAAGCCAATCTACCAGCTCAGAGGCACCGGCGATCCGACCGTTCTCTGATGTAGCTATAGATTTTTCAGGTGGCACAGGGACAATCCACTGAGTCGTTAACTAGCTACAAAAGGGAGTTTCACTCACGGACAGGTATTTGTTCGATGCGGTCTAGGAAAGCTGCTACGGCATTTTCGCCGTGTCCTTCGTCCCCACGATGACGGAGCCGATCCTCGAGATGCCCAAGACGTGCGTTCGTTATGGACAACTCGCAGCGAATTGCGAACGCTATGCTTGGATAATCTGAGAAGAATTCTCCACCAGATGAAGCTTCCTCGAGTTAGTCGAGGATCGCGTGCAAGCCACCATACCCAGCATCCCCTCGCTTACTCGCAAGCTTGACCACCGGACGCCGTACGAAGGTAAAGACAGCCAGTGTATCAGATGGCGACATCAGCCTCCCGCCCACCTTTGCCCCAGCTTGTTCGAGCACAGCCCTCAGAAGCGGACTCGCGAATGCCTCCCCACGATAGGCTGGTGCATTCGAGAATGACGATGCGTGAGATTGCAGGAGGTCCGTCATGGCTTCCACGTAACGATATGGCGCCTTCAAGCAACATTGTGCGCAGTCGTCGAGGAATACCACCACATCGTCGACTTCGTCCGTGAGGGGCGCACCATCTGGTGTTTCGGTACCCTGCCCTCACCGCACAGAGCCGGACGGCAATGCTGCAAAACCTTTACTTCAGGCCATCACGGGCGCATTATGGACTGACCTGGTAGCACAACATCTACGCAGTGTATGCACTCAAGTAACCATTCCTTGGCAGCAAGAACTCATTCAACACTATGTTAAGGCGCCCTTCATGAGCAAGAAAGATCGCTTCGGATTGTTTCGCTTGATGAGCGAGCCCGTTTGCATGATCTTCAGGACACTAGGGCGTTGGTAAAGCGCTCAAACGGCGCAGAAATATCAGAGCTGCATTGCTTCAAGTCAGAAATCCATGTCTTTAGAAAAAGTCCATACAACGAGCGAGTCAGAAAAATAAGTAGATTGGGAAAGTAACATCAGCCCTGTTGCTTCGATTAGCCCCCAGCTTCAAGCAGCACAAACACATCCTGGTTTACTTACTCCATGCTCAATGGGATGGATAAGCCCCTCTGACCCTGACCTTGCCATCCTTCAGCCTCTCCGTGATAATCGGACTAGCAGCTGGACGATATTTGAACTCCTTCGAATAGCTACGAGGTAGCCCCAAGTAAGTCCTCAGTCCTGGGAAGTTGAGAGAAGTAAGACGACGGACCGAGAAGCATGGATGATGTTGGGCTCAACGTTTTTCTTGGGCCTTATAGAGAATGAGAGCCAGAAGAGAAAGGCAATGAATGCGAGGAGTGCAACACGTTTCCAAATGGGAGGAGATGGTCGGTCGAACCGGGAGTCGACGATGGGTACTGGATTAGGCTTGTCGTCGTCGCCTTGATCATTGGTGGGAAGGCGCTGGTATTGTGCAGATGACATGACGGCTCAGATGAAGAAACAGCGGTATGAAAGAGTGTGGATATGCAGCAAGGCAGGGTAACCCGTTAATCAGGCGGAAGCAGATTCAGGTTTGACCACGTGATCGGATTTTGAAACGAGTTCTGCAAGAGCGATATGAGTTTTGCGAGGAGATTGACGAGAATGGCCGAGGAAGAAGAAGACGGAGACGAAATCATTGAAGGAAGCCAACATGAAAGCGGTAAATATATCCTTCCATCACCTTCCCTGAGCTCACACAAACTTTTATTTGTCGACAGACATGCAACTATCAGAAGAAGGCTCCGACGTGGACATGGCTAACGATACCCTGGACACGAAACCAGAGGAAGAAGAACAAGAGGACGATAAGGAAGTAGAACCAGAAGAGGAGGAAGAGGAAGCAGATGAGGTAAATTGGTGTTGAGCTGCGTTTTAAGCTCACTGCCTCACTCGCACTCTCGTTAGGATGCCATAGAGTCAGAGGAACTGTCTCCTCCACCTTCACCTCTTCCTAGTAAACCGCGTTTGAAAATCAAGCTCAAGCTTCCGCAAGTTCTTAGTCCCAATGAGCCCTCTAGCAGGGCTGCGTCTACTCCCAGCGGGGAGCCCAGCCAGCCACCATCGCGCCGTGGTATCTCTAGGGGTATGATTACTATCATAATTTTCTGACGTGCTAACGGGGGGTTCATCAGACATTGACATCGAGTCGGAAGACGAGGATGATGAAGCTGAGGCAGCTGGCAGCTTGACACGACCGATGACCTCCCGTCAAGCTGTACTCGCCAGCGTGGTGGATTCATCGCATGTGTCCCTCTGTTAGTCCACGCCTCCGTCTCCAGCTCATTCTCATGACTGATGTGACCGCAGCTGAATCATCGCGGAAGAAGAAGCAACTGACTGAACATGAGATTGCTCTGCGACGTGAGGAGACTGCCCGTAAACGGAAGAACTTGTCGGAGAAGAAGCTCGAGGACGAGAAGGTTTGTGTTGACATTCAGTCCAGCGCGTGGCTCATCAAAGGCCACCCAGGCGGAGACCATCAATCGATTGCTCAAGAAACAATCGAAATCAAAGAACAAGCGCAACGTATTGTCCACCGCAGATGATCGCACACCCGTCTCTGTCACGCCTGCCGTCATTCAATCAGCGCGTGATGGTTCTGAAATACTTGAAGGAGAGGCTTATGAGCCGATCGAAATCACACCTACGACGTACAGATGGGTTTCAACAACCAAACCCCTGTCACCTACCGTTGTAGGGGAAGCAGACGGAGCACATCCCAAGTCTGAGGGCAAGATGAGGCTCATGTTCTCCGTCCCGGTATCCGTGCTTCCATCGGAGGTTGTAGAACCTCCAATTACAAACCTCAACCCCCCCATGTCAACCAGACCCGTTTGCGATGTCAGTGGCTGCCAGCAGCCCAGAAAGTATCGGTTCGTCAAGGACTGGATGAAGGGTGCATGCGGTATGGACCACCTCAAAGTCTTGGAGCACCAGATGAAGATGGCTTAACCCGCTTTACCGGTAACTCGAGTTGTTCTTGTCGTCAATAGCATTCGTGCTGACCGCGTTGAATTCCAGTTGTGTTTGGTTTGATCATCTTCCGCAACTTCGTCGCATAGTACTAGGTAATATAGCTGATTCACAATATACTCGTTGTACAATAAGCTGTCTTTTTTATGAGAAAGTTCGCCGCTCGCCTACCCCTTGTAGGTCGCGCAATCTCGTGGTGAAATTTTATTTTTTTGGACGCTCGTCAAGGCCAAGTGTGTCGGCGAGGTGTCATGAACCATAGCTTTAATGCGCAAATTGCGCGAGATCTTGCGTCAGTTTAGAAACGTTCAAAGAGCATCTCACCACCCGGAGATAGGTCGTCCGAGATGTGTGCATGAACGGGCATAATTGGAACGTTGCAGCACTGGGAACGAGCCTTTTGATGCGGTTTGAGTGGGTCATCGGGTGATCAGTCACAATGAATGTCCCATTGAACGTGGTGCGCGCCATCTTCTCACCTGTAACCTGGAGGCTTCGTTTTCCCGTAGCTTCAAGCCAGGACACGCTGTGTGTACAGCAAGACAGTGAGTCGAGGAACAGGTCGGGGTCACGGAGCTGCAAAAAATTGTGTCCGTCGGTCACGCGCGATCACGCACGTTCTCTTCATTTATACGCACTCCTACGCCTTCCACGTAACAGCTACAAGCTATTTGAGCTGCCATGGACACACAGGGATCGCTCGAAGACATCGACAACCCGCGCAGGAGTTCTCGAAGCCCCATGGCACGCAGATCGGACCCATCAGAGACCTCTAGGCCGGCAGAATCAAGGAGATCGTTTTCGCAACAGATGTCGGCAATCGGGGCAAAGCTGAGCAGAGCACTCTCAACGGACGAAGATAGGGTATCAACGACGGAGACACTGGTCAACAGTACTAGTTCAAGTGAGTGTTTGATCGCTATATAAAGGGTATATCGGTGGGCAGGATTTGCAAAGATAAGGAGGTGCGGTGATAAGGACAACGCGATATGATAAGAGCGTGACGAGCAGAGATAAGAAATTATCCCTAGCAAATTCACAGACATCCTTCGACATCTGATGGCGTCAATACACGAGAGCCTGTCGCTCTTATCGTCTCTCTGGACAGAATGTCGCACAACCAGGTTCTCCATCATGTCCTCCGTCCCTGGCCGGATAAGCCAAGGCCAACCTGGCAGTGGCAGATCCTGTGTTCGCTGGAGTCATACCCGTCCTTTTTTGTCTTGTTTTGTTTTCGATCCCCGCACTCTATCACTCTTTCATCTTTAACCTCATCACTAACGCTCGTCCCATATGACAGACTCTTTTAACAGCGAAAACCGCTCCTTGTCCAGAGGACGTGAAGCCTTCGTAAGCGGTGTTTCTCCGTTGGCTGGATCGGCCTAATTTCCTTGGAAGCACTCTTCTGGGAGAGGTGGTATAGGTAACATTAGGCGTTCGTCCCAATCCCGCGATCCTCGCCCCATCGACGGTCCCGATGATTTCTCGCCTACTCGCGGCCGAGAACCTGCAGTGAACCCTGAGAGGGTGTGTATCTCGCTGGGTGTTTTTCTATTCTACCTATCTCCTGAACTCTCCCAAATAGGTCTTCTCAGTGGGAAGAGGCGGCGCCGGCAATATCCGGTCTCCATCTCGAGACGTTGGGAGAGACCAACCACAGACTAACTCCATCATCAGCGAGAATGCCCTAGTAGAGGCAGAGTATGAGGCAAAGATCCGCAGGGAACACGCAGAGGCGTCCACCGCTGTAAGCAAAATTTTCGCTAACGGTTGAGTCTTGTCGCCGATACCGGTTCCAGCGCTCTTCCGGTCGCGGCGGAGCTGGAAATATAACATCTGGTTCTCGTTCCCGATCCCGAGGACCAGCAGTCGCCATGCATTCCACGGGCAGGGGTGGTGCCGGAAACATGCAGTTCGGAGATGGGGTCAACCCTGATCTCCTCGATCAAGAGGAGAGAAAGCAACATGCACATCCCGAGGGAATGTGAGTTTGCCAATCCTCAAACTGCTACCTAGATCGCTAACACGTTGTTGATGCCAGCCACTCCACCGGTAGGGGAGGAGCAGCTAACCTGACGGACGCCCGTGGCCCTGATATCGAGCGCGTCAATCATCATCTCGGCGAGTTCGAGTCTTCAGGCCGCGGGGGCGCAGGAAATATACGCTCCCGCTCTGCCTCGCGTGACCCCAACGCTCGTGCCCCTTCTAAGGAAAAGCATGGCATAGCCGCTCTGTGGAACAAAGTATCCAACCCGCAGTAACTCAACCGTGCTGTTGAATCAGTGCCGACCACTTAGTAGCGCTGATACCGGCACCCTTTGCACAATCGACCTCTGAACTAATATTTCCCCGGGACACCATCAATGTGGCACCTCAATGAATTCTTTACGATCATCTTTTATCTTCATCTATCTCTATCAACTATAATCCAGCTCTGTCTCGTTGGCTGTATTATGGAAGAGTCACCTTATCTTGTTGACTTGGACGACCACAAGCATGTACTTATCTTACGCCCTTCTTTCTTGGTCAATGCAGTTGGTGTTTGTCTTCACCTTTTATTTCGGTTGTAAAAGAATACTTAACAAGTACTTGACAGATCTAAATCCTGTCCTTGTAAACAATCTCAGATGACAGTCGATATGATATATCAAGAGCTCCTCTTACTTATGTAATTATAAGCTAAGTTATTTCTCATGGTCGCAGGCGCTGTCCAACTCTGTCCGGCTACCTGTCCTCAACTTCGACAACCCAATGTGCTTTGGCCATTGCCCCATCTACTTACCTGCTGGCCCCGAATCCTCTGAAAACGCGCACATCCCGTACAGTACGTCGGCGTCTAAGCATGAAGATGCAGCGTCAGCGACTGCGCGCTTAGCGCTCGCCCAAGAGACCACATCATGGTTTCGTGATTCTTCTTATGCAGCATGTGGAACCTTTCCCACTGCTACGCCGCAGTGTCGGGAGCTGTATATCCTGCATGTTTTAATATATTTCAGCGATTCGGAGGCTTGGTAAGTGAACATCCGCTCTCTCTATTACCTACACGATGAAGGCGATCACCGGGATTTCGCTGCTACTTCCGCTCATATCTGTGTCTGCTTCGGTCGTCTCTCGCCAGTCTGATAGTGCCAATCAGGTCTTGCTGGCCAACGAACAGACTCAGAGTCCCGAAGCAGCAGTCGATCGCCTTCTCGCCATACACGATGATCCTGTACAGGTCATGCGTCTTCTCGATCCCGATAGCACCACGGAACTCGATGAGCCGAGGCTACTTCAGGTCTTCGGTAAAGAGGCTGTCTGGATGACCGAAGGGGATAAATTGCGGCTTCGCCAGCAAGATCTTGCCTTCATGGATCTTACAGGACACGAAAACTTAGCCAAAGGACAAAGTTTCGCGGATAAGCAGACGTGCAAGTCTCTCTTGTTCAGCTGCTGACTGCTCGGCTCATTTCCTTGTCTCAGCCTGGCCAGAGCTTCGCTATCAGGATAAGGTCAAGGAGGTGAATGCGGCCTTGAAGATAGAGGAGATGAAGAACAACCTCGGAAATTTGACGTCCTTTTACAACCGGTATTATCTCTCAGAGTCTGGGGTACAGGCTTCGCGATGGGTCTACGATCAGGTGCTTGGGGTACGTGCCGGGTAACATTATCAGGGCAGTCCGTTCAAAAGATAGCCAGATCATCGCAAACGCTCCCGCAAATGTTCGCCTATCGATTGAAATGTTCACTCATTCCTTCCCCCAACCCAGCGTGATTGCTCGGTTCGAGCCCTCCTTCGGTCGCTCCTCTCCTAACCCCACCATTGCCCTGCAGCGTATCATCATTGGGGCCCATCTCGATTCAGCGAACTACAGGTTCCCGTTGCTTCCGTCGCCTGGTGCCGACGATGATGGTTCTGGCACTGTGACTATCCTCGAGGCTTTCAGAGCACTCGTTGAGTCCGGTTTCAGGCCTGAACGACCTGTCGAGTTCCATTGGTATGCGGCAGAAGAAGCTGGGCTTCTTGGTAGTCGAGACATTGTATCTGAGTACACGCAGCTACACAAGGAGGTCGGAGCAATGATCCAATTCGTAAGATCTCGTATCCTTCGACTTTGTAGACCGTTTACTCTTTCAATTGGGCGCTACAGGACATGACCGCCTACGTACCTCAGGGTAGCGAGGCGAATGTTACGTTCATTACAACTGACGTGGATCCTATCCTCACCAAATGGGCCATGGGAATGGCTTCTGAATACACATCTTCTCCAGTCGTTGGGGCAGAGTTGTTGTACGTGTTTACGATCCTTTTATCATTCGTCTGCTCACCCCAATGCCTCTACATAGTGCTGGCGCGGGGTCCGATCACATGTTTTGGCATTATGCTGGCTTCCCGGCAATCTTCGCAACTGAGGGAGACCCATTCAGGACCTACAATCCTCACGCCCACGCGGTAGACGATAGGATGGACCTGAAAGAATTCTCGTTTGCAGTACGTGCTGGATCAGTCTGTCTGTTCACCGTCCTAACTCGGTGGATCAGCACGCGCTCGAGTTTGCTAAAGTCGCTGTCGGTTTCGCGGTTGAGCTAGGCGGTTGGGTCAACTAGGCTACCCACCATCGACGGCATGATGGTAGCCAGCTGGGCTGTTAGTACTCTCGCAGCATATATACCGTCTCGGCCACGCTAGTAAGCTGATGTATGTTATTTGGGAATCCTTTTCTTGTACTCGGCATGGTCGAATCCATGGGGTCAAAGCAGAGGAAGGTCGTCTCGTTGATTGAGCCACCCATCTATCACCAAGGGGTGGGTTAATTTATGAACTACATACGTTTATTGTATGATGTGAGTCCGTTGGATATAAGTTATATATGGAGAGAAAGTGTCCGATGCAGAATAAAAATTGTGTTTGATACTAGTACACTATCCACGCTTTTGCGAGCTTGTGGAGTAACAGGGTAGGTCGCTGTCAGCGCTAGCTGAAGAGCAGATAACTGCGATTATAATGTGGCGCAACGTACAGCAGGATCCATGGACAAGTGAGGTAAGGTGATGGTTCGAGCGAGTGGTCAGTTCGAGTATTTGCACTTTAGCTATGTCCCGAAACAAATTGCGCCGCGCCATATTCAACGTCGGGTGATAATGCGCTTATCCCATCCGACGTGGTCTCAAAAGATGGCTGGAGGTATTTGGTTGGCCAGAAGACGGCGAACGTGCTTATGCCGACAAGCAAAGGAAGGGAGTCGAAGACATAGAAGAAGGCCGAGGGGATGTACATACAATGGTCAGGATCATCAAGCAATGGTAGACTCAGCTTGTACCTTCGTGTGCCAGTGTGATGAGATAGCCATCACCAAGACTTTGACCGAATTCGATGGTTCGATATATGCAACGCACCTACGCTTCGTCAGCCTTAGAGCTCGTAGCGTGCTGGAGCTGACCTACCATAAAAGCGCACGACGAAAAGAACAAAGTCTTTAGGATCATTCCCCATGGTTCTTGGAATGGCTTGATGCCGTGCCGCTTCAGGCTGGCGTATGCGTGGAAAACGAGTAGCATGTAAAATGCGAACGACAAGGTTTGCAACCCAAGACCTCCGAGGACTATGTATGCCCCAATTTTAGTAGAGTTTGGGTCACTGTTACTCATCATAGACCCTCCGGTACCCTTTAAGAGTCTGCATGAGAATTCAAGCATGTAAAAGAGAACTAGAAGACGCACTTGAACGAGAAAAGTGGCGACGTCACTGATGACAAAATACCGCGCGGTTCGTTCAGGTCGTATCAGAGAATGACGCCGGTGCACGCAGGTAACAATGAATTGGCCATATAGAATATAATTGAACGCCAGGAACGCAGCGGGAGACAAAAGAATAAAAAGCTGGGAGCAAAGCAGAATTGCTTCAGAATCTGGATATACTGTCATGGGTATGCGGAGTACAAGCCCTGCTGTCATGACTGGGCACTTTTGGTCAACAGAGTGGACCGACAGCAAAAATCGCAAAACCTACCAGCGGAACCTATCGGAAGACAAAGACCCCTCCACATACGATTGGAAAATAGATGGAACAAAAGAATAAAAGTGACAATCGCATAAAGTGCGCCGAAAATTCCAGCGGCATACTTGTTGGGGTCATAGTCTTTGGGGGTTCGTTGGCAAAGTGAGTGGTATACGGACGGTTCTTTGCACTTACCAAAGCTACTTTCGACAAGGGTTGGGCTCGTAGTTGCGTTAGGAGCGCTTGACGTTGTGCTGGTGGCTTGGGGAGTGCTGGTGGCTTGGGGAGTGCTCAGTAACGTGATCCAGATACAGATGACTCCTACCTTGAGCAGTGGTATCACTTGCCCAAATGACGACGCAGATGGACGAGCTTAGCAGCCTTAGCATAGCGCAAGATGAATGGGTATTGAACGAGTGAAAAACTGAGGGGTGGAAAACGATACTCCACCTCGCTACAGTGGTGGTGAAATATATTCGTTGCCGCACCTGCGAGTCAGGTTCACTGGCCAGGCCATGGTGGATGTTTCCATGGGCTGCGGAAACCGTGAGTTACAGGTTCTGTGGGAAATGGGTGTGTCTGTGCTGAAGCCTACGTGCGCAGCCCGGCCCATTGTACAATGCGTCTGTCACGTTCTCGCCAATATCCTTTGAGTGACCGCATTGGTTTCATCCGGCGAACGCTGGGATGACATGTCTAGGTACTTCGATTTGGCTTACCTGCGGAAGAGCCGAATTTCGATGCTCGCATTGCATGTTGTACGCAGAGTTTCTGCGGCGCCAGAGCCTGTTCTGGTGGAACGAACGTTCCTGCGTCGCACAGAGCACTGGTATCGATTGTCTCCCATCGACTAACGGATGGCATCGAATCGCCGCGAGGTGACTTCTGTGTTAAGTGGCCAAAGCAGTGGCAAAGATCACAGAGCCAAAATGTAGACCGCAGTTCTAAGGCTGTTCCCATGAAAGCAGCCAATGTAATTGCTTGTGGAGAATTACGACTTCGAATGGAGTACTTACAAAGATCTACAGCATGGTATCACTTTAGTTGCTGATCAATTCTCTAAAGCGTGAGGTAGCAGGAGGCACTGGCAGCGCGAACTCGGTGACTCGACTTGAAAGCGTAGCACTTACGTAGTGAAAAGCAAACTGCGCACCAAAACCTAGTATACGACCATCCAAGTGAGCACAGGAAGGCCTTAGCTTCTTTACACCATCTGAAATGTGTTCAATGATGTTATTAGTAGCGACGAGATATCACATGTCGGTGTTCCATCCGGTAATTAAAAATATGCCACTCGTCCTCGAGCACTGATCCTCATGGTCAGTTGATACAAAGCGGATGATAGTTCTAAATACCTCGAATTTACTTGGGCGGTATATAAACTTGATGCAGGCCAGCGAGCATACCATGCTCGCGTTGCGAAATGTTCCCCTACCACGCCCCGGGACTTCTTCGGATCGTGTCAGGGCGTCGTTTGTGAGGTAAGATGGCTCGGCCTGGCCGGATGTTATGAGTTTCTGTATCTATACTCGGTTGCGGAGAGCAGTGAAACCTGAGAGTATTTGGACCTGCACAGCCCGGTATGCAAGAGCCTCGGGCGACGTACCTACTATAATTTCGAGACAGGAAACAGGCATTCTTTTTTGGTTCCCTTGTACGTCAGGAAGTTGCCTTCCTGTTCTCCAGTAGAATCTCTACCCAACGCAACAGTCAACTCCAACCTGGATGCGCTGAGAATCCATCGAACATGCTTGCTAACATTCGTGTAAGACCCTGATAAGGAGCGATTTCGAATGTATTGGGGCCTCGGCAGTTTAATCAGTGGTTTCACTGATAGCATATCTTCGGACAGCCATATCGCCGTGCGTGTCCGAGTCAATGCACGCGTTCCAGCTGGCCGCCACATATCTTTTTCTTGGGGTTGCTCTGAGATCCACATGATAGCGTGAAAAGTTCTCTGAGCTTCCTCAGCGCTGGGCTCACTTGTATTCAAGTTCTCAATCATAGCAGCCGCTTTCAAGAATAGCCCAGCTAGCGCTGTGCATCAGCGCGAGTGGTGGTGATAGGGGAGCCTCACGATGAAACTGGTGCGCAAAATAGCTTTGTGGAAGTCCTTGCGTTGCTTCCTTGATGATCCCCGTCGGCTCAGAGACGGTGATAATTGTATTCTGATATTCTCTCTGGAACTCGTGAGACTCCAGCAGTCATTGCACAGGTGAAGCATACTGCGGGGCCGACGCTCTGCCAGGTTCACGCTCTCATGTAGGCCAATCTCGCGTGGAACACACATACGGTTGACTCTCGGCTTCAAGGAAATTGACCTTGATCCTCATCAGTTTCTGTGCCGCCCCTACGGACTATCACTCACCAAGCACTATTTTGCAGTCGCTGATGAGCATCTTCCAATAGTACTGTTGATGTAATTGGGCCGTCTGCCAAGAAAAGCTTCCAATGACCGAACGTCCCGTTCTGTGCGCGAAACCCCTTCCTTGAGCGGTGATCCACATGGAGAAGACCAAAACACTGACAGCAGCTGATATGAATGCACGCCGAACCTTGATAATGGGTCAGAAATATCCACCTCCAGGCAGTATAAAATCAAGTATGAAAACTGAGTCCTTCACATCAACCAGGACCACTTGAGACTTGCAATCCACACCATGCGGTTCAAAACCTTCCCTATACTCTTCGTTGCTGTCTTCCCTTTCCTCGTCAATGCAGCTCCCGCCTCCGGAGGTCGGTTTGTCCTGCTCGGATTAAGCACCTTGAGTTTTACTTACTTTTTGCTCTCAACCTCAGATGTCACATCGGGAATAGCTGGTACCTATCTTCGTGACTGCGATCATGGTGGAGCTGTTTTGACTTGTGGTTCTCACAGCTCGCAGTTATCCCGAATACAAGCGGGATCCTTCAGAGAATCGATGCATACCTTTCGATGGCATCCCCTGCGAGGACTAGCCCTTGAAATATGACTCGGAAGGGAGGCAGAATCGGAGGAGAAGACGACTCGTAGAGTCAAGCGTGTGTTCGCCAACGGGATTGACATAGCTAGACATCCAAAGTTGCCGTTATTATTAAAGACATTTTCCCGAGATGTTGACGTTTCTGTCATGTTACGGGGAAATCTACAATGGTGTTGACCCGGCTGGGGAGGTAGACTGCCCCTCAGGAGTGCACCTGCCCCGGCGGAGGCGAAGGGGATTGCAAGCTAGCTCAGCCTGAGAGTACACACCCGCGAGGACTACATACGGCCTAGGACTCCCCACTCCGCCAGGACCCCTGTCACTTCTCTGGAGGACCCTGCCTGCCCTGCCTGCCCGGTCTCCCTAGCACAATATTAATGGTCCATTAGACACAAAGCTGGCGGGAAACATCTAGGGCAAGTTGAAGAAAGGCTGTTAATGCATGTCGCAGAGGGGAATACATGGTGTCACTCCGGCCAAACTAGTACCAACCT
>KN839849.1:454853-513126 GCA_000827185.1 Hydnomerulius pinastri MD-312 | reverse complement strand
AGTACAGTTAGGTGCACCAGCCAGCTTCACCTCTAGTTAGACATCGCATCCATATACAGATTACATCTAGCTAATTTCTCGTTTCCGCAGTGATTGCAAGCTAGCTCAGCCTGAGAGTACACACCCGCGAGGACTACATACGGCCTAGGACTCCCCACTCCGCCACATCACGAAAAAACCTGTGGCGTGGTATTCCTTGTTACCCAAGATGTCGGAATAGAAATATGATGTTCGGTGAAATACCGAGTAATAATGATATAAAGGGCATGTAGTTAGGTGATATCCATCTCAGAGTTCGGCCATGTGCGACGGATGATCCTGACTTTCATGGAGCCATTATAAAGCCAGTCCAAGGCGCTATCGGATGCCATCGGAATCACAGGGTGGGGCCACCAAGACTGTTGACTGCGAACCCTTGTAAGACAATATGACATCAGTTTGAAACCGTGGTCAGGTAGCATGGGTATTATACAGGTATGTGACAGGGTTGCACGATGACACCGGTGAGAGGCCTCCCGGAACAGCTCGAAACCGAACGAAATTGGCTCGGACGAACCAGAAAGCATTAGCCCAGACCCGAGCGCCCTCGCACGTCCCACCGATCCGTGTCCTATCTGTATCATGCCTCAGCTCGTCCCGCGAGACCTCCTCCTCCTCACTACCCTCTACCCGCGCACCTGTCTCTTAGCTATGGCATGGGTTAGTCAGCACGGTGAACCTCGGGATCCCCCGACGGAACCCCATTTACAGGAATTTACAGCACCGCATGTAAATTTCGTCAGAGCAAGTAAGCTTAAAAAGCCCGAAAAAAACTTAAAGGAAGGTGGAGTTGGTGCACTCCACACTGCATTCTTCATCATGCGCCATGTCGTGAGTTTCGTCTTTGCCTTCATTCAGCCACTGAATTCAGCACTAATCAAACCAAACTTGCAGAGACACCCGCCGAGATCTGGGCGATTATTCGACTGAAATTGACAGTGACGTATGCGGGAGATCCTATATAATACCCCCCTCGTCGTCCAAACGATTCCCCACAAGTCCCTCTCCCCACTAAACAACGCCCCATACTAGTCCTTCTGACAGTGACTCCGCTGCGGAACACACAGCCTCACCCAAACGACGAACTGCCTAACCGGAACTACACACCCACAGGCCAAGGACCAAGGTCTTGGAGAACATGGAGCACGAGTGCCAACCACTCCCTACGGCCAGGGGATAAATTTTTTGGACCAAACGACGCGGACCCACACTGCCCCTGCGGATGGTGAGCAAACATCTGACCATTCACGGTGACTCGCCCCTACAGGTCAAAACGAAGAGATGGTCAACGAGAATGACCACAACATGCCACCCGACCCCGATAACCCCGTAGGCAATGCTGGCCATCCCCGCTACCAAGCCTCCCGTACGGTATTATGATACCAAACCTAGTGCTCGTGCACCCTTACTTACCGTTATCATACCTGATGTCACTGCCTTTGAATGAACTGACCTCCTGTTAGTGGAGGTGAGATTTAGTTTGTTTCGTTACTTCTCTGGCCGACACATGATTGTAATGCCGAAACAATGTTGAGTTCATGCCCTCTCCCAATCAGTCCCTATCTGTGAACCACCGGCAAGATTGTCCTTTGTGTTGCGTATGGCAGATCGCCATCTTCTTGATATAGATTGTAATCATATACACGTATGTATCTGAGCGCCAAATTCTGCCAGTCGTGGCCCAGGCCTCTAAGGATGACGATCAATTCGGACTAGCACCTGTAAGTGAGAAATTGCTCTTAGAGGCACAGCTCGTAATGCTTTATATCACTTGGGGAAACTCCTCTAGAGCATGATATATATTCCGGGTTTTGTAGACTATATAATGAGGATGTAAAGTCTCATAACAAAAACGGGTTTTTCGTGATGCAGGACCCCTGTCACTTCTCTGGAGGACCCTGCCTGCCCTGCCTGCCCGGTCTCCCCAGCACAATATTAATGGTCCATTAGACACAAAGCCGGCGGGAAACATCTAGGGCAAGTTGAAGAAAGGCTGTTAATGCATGTCGCAGAGGGGAATACATGGTGTCACTCCGGCCAAACTAGTACCAACCTCGATCCAGAGCGTACCATATATGAGCAAGAATTATTGCGTCTAATTTACTTACAAACAAGCGTCCTCAAGTATCAGTCCCTGTAATTACGAATCATAAATATCAACGACAATCCCGTCATACAAAAGTCCAACTACTTATCAACTCTGCACCAAGGCCGTGATCGAAAGTAAACGAACTACTCAGTTACCAACAACCTCATCCTGACCCTGGGAGTTGAAATCAAAGCTTAGGAACGCAGGTCCCGCAACAGTGACATCATCTGAGACGACGGTACTGCTGTTGACTACGATACCAAACACCACGCCTTGGAGATTTGCGGGAATCGTGACCGTGTTGTCGGAGCTCAGGGGGACGATGGTTGAGTTGAGACCGGAGATGAAGCCGACGTAGAGTGACTCTGAAGTTGAAGTCGCGTTGTAAGAGAGCTTGACGGTTTGTCCGGGCTGGGCACCTGCTGGGAAAGCAAGCGCTGGGAATGCCTGCACGGGGAGCTTCTGGTTCGTCGAAGGGCACGAAACGATGACTGCGGAAGCAAGTGTGAATACTTGATTCAGGCCAAGGGGCGTCTGTGGAATATTGCTGAGGTTAGACGTGAGAAAAAGAAGATGAGATTGACGAACATCGAAAGCAGTGTTCCAGGGGTTAGCCTTCTGTACGGCAGAGTTGATCCAGGCCGACTGTCTCGCCTCGACAGCGAGAATCGCAGCTGAGGAGGTGATGGTATTCTGTAGATGAAAAAAAAATGAGTTACCGTTATAAATCGGAGGGTAAGTCCGTCTTACCGCGGTTGTGAGAAGGTGAGCAGCACCAGAGTACGCTGAAACACCGACTGTCTCCAGCATGAAGCTCACTGCCACGAATGATTTGGGGTCCGTGTCAGGGCTGCAGACGTGTGTCAGAACATCTCAAAAGAACTTTGATGTGGGACGTAGCTTACAAGTTGTACGTGCAGGGTTGAACGGCCTGATCACCCAAGACGCCCTCGAGGAACGAGACGTGGGTAGCCTCGTGCTGAGCAATTTCGACCCAGCGTCCCCTTGCCCAAACGGGCAGGTTTTCGTTAAGGAAATCTTGCTGAGAATACTTCTGAAGGCCCTGCGTGTAGAAAGCATTCTCGAGATGTTCGAGTGTCAAAGCAAAGTTCAAAATTTGCTCCTCTAAAGTACGCGTGAACAAATGAAGGGCTAGGGAACGAATTCACCCTCACCAGTGGGCGTGCTGTTTGAGCTCCGCCGAGTATGTGGAACAGCACTGCTAGGGCGAGCCATAACGGAAAGCGCCATAATCAACGAAGTGGCAAAGAGCTTCATAGTGAATAATTAGTGCGCGGGCAAGTAGTGAACGAAAGCAAAAGGCGAAAAGAATGGGGATGAAGACGAGAGAACAGCAGAAGCTCAAACATTTATACCTTCGATGAGCCTCGTCGCCGCGGCGAATTCGAAAGCAGTTTAGGGCTTCGCAAACCTGTCAGAGATCGGAGGGCGAAGAACTCCTTTCAGAAGATAATGCGTCAGCTGGCAGTTCTTCCGGCGGAGTGGGCGCGTTTTTCGCTTCAGAAAGCACCGCTTCGAAAATTAGGGATGATCCAGCCGAATAACAGCGCAGCTGTATGACGATCTCATGATGAAAATCCAAAAAAATGATTGTGTTTCAAATTCCAGTGTGAATGCAATTTGGTTCTCGGAGGTCGTGGCTGTGCTTAGAATTGGGTGATAGAGAAGACTCACAACACCAGGAACGAATCGAGGGCGAAGCCATTGATGTCGGACAATGAATCTGTAGTTTCAGCATAGTGCGAGGTGCGGCGGCAGGGCGCAAGAACGAGCTTTAATCAGAAGGCTGGAACGCTTCACCTGGAGCATCTTCACGCCGGTCAAATAGTACTCAGGCTGAGACGTTTCGAAACATCTTTCGCTGCGATCTGCCTGAAACTGGAGATGCCGCTGCATATCACATGCGCATCATTGTGTTGTTTCATGGCAGCTTCGATAACCTCTCTGAGCTGGTGAGGTGCGGTGCCGGATGGGTCAGCGCTCAGGCTTCATCCTGATCAGTGTTTTAATCAGTGCATGATTCTCCTTCTGGGTAAGGAAGGCTCGTACTTGCAACAACGATACATCTCGGAAGGGATTCCCATGAGCGTTTAAGATAGATTTAAGACTGGGAAACCGCTGCGTCAGAATCACCGACAAGGCGCTCAGAATCTAAACCCACCTAGGCATCGAAGGAAGACAAGCGTTCGTAGCTATTGTCATCATCGTACCCGGATATCAGGTTCCTCATCTCACAGTTCGGAGATGATCTGATAAAGAAGAGCAAGAAACCACTCAACGGCCGTGAACTTCTAACCTCGCAGTCCCACGTTAATGGGTAGGTCGTGCGTGGCGCTACCTCATTTTAACGGATAGGCGTCCGAAATGACCCTGTCGAACGCACGCAACTAGGAATCTGTTCACCATGCGTGGACGGTGTGGCAAAGGATCTGCAAGAATTAGTCTGAGAAGGAGGACACGCTGTGATGCTACCGAGCAAGGGTCATAAGATATTGATAAACTTTTGATGAAGGGGTGGTATTTCTTTAATTGTTACGAGCAGCCTGGACGTGCTTTCTGTCAAAATATCTGGTTGTTTCCTCGCTAAATAATGTAGTCCGTCTGCAGACTGTAGCGCCGCTCGTCGTACTTTGGAACAATGCGGTTAAATGGCGGCCCGCCGAAGAGGAAGGTGAGCCATGGCCATAAAAGGGAAGTTACATAAGCAAGGTGTGGCAGTCATGAGCTTGTCGACGACCACGACCAACACTGAATCGCTTGTCAACTCAACGTCCTCCTCGCCAAAGCTTCTAAACAGCGATGCCACCACCACAACCTTTTTCTTCTCCGCACAACCAACCTGCGTTTCCCGCTCTTTACCTTTACCCGCTCAATGACACCTTCGTTCCAAAACATATCGCTCTCGTAGCAGGTCAACGCGTGAAGATTGGCCGTCAAACAAACGCCAAAACCGTTCCCGCTGAAAGAAATGGTTACTTTGACTCAAAAGTACTCTCCAGACAACATGCCGAAATATGGGAGGAGAATGGCAAGGTTCGCGTCCTCTTTCTTTCTCTCCTCGGACGACCTCTCATATTCTCTCCCCTACCGCCAGATATACATCAAAGATGTAAAGAGTTCCAATGGAACCTTCATTAATGGTGAACGTCTAAGTCCCGAGGGTGTCGAGTCAGATCCCTTTGAGCTAAAAAACGACGACATCGTGGTATGTCAATCCGCCAGCATCGTCAATATGGTTATTTTCAACCGAGTCATAGGAATTCGGCATTGACATCATCGGCGAGGACAACAAAACCACCATTCACCACAAAGTTGCCGCTCGTGTCATGTGTGTGTTCACTGAAGCGGACGCTGAGGCCGCCGCCCGTATAGAACAAATGCAAAATAATAACAACCACCCCGGCATGCCCACCCAACAGAGTGGTAATGGTACCGTCTCGCAGCAATTTTCGTTTGCTCAGGGCCAGGTAGGACCACCGTCAGCGCAACGTCGACCAACGCTACAGTCCCAAACCCTCGGTGGTATGGGTGGTATGGGTGGCAGCATGCGACCACCGGGTAAAAGCGGGCTCAATTTCGACCATATTCTGAGCCGCCTACAAGGCGAGCTCCAGAAAAGCAGAGATACTGGAGCTGAACTGCACTCATTGACGACCACTATGAACGATATTCATGACACCTTGGGCGGCGCATTGGTCAGTTGACTCGAAATGATTCGTAACAAGCTATATTGATGTAGCTCTCCATAGCCATCCAACCTTCCCCACTTTCCTTCCAATCTCCCACTCGTTCGCCCTCCACAACCGCCGAACCACACTGAACAGAGTCCACCCGCCGATTCCGGATCTATTCCGGCGTCCGCTCTTAACGAGCTTCGTACTCAGCTGCACGAGACACAGGCTTCATTGGCCAGTCATGTCGACAAGGTACGTGCGCTCGAGGATATGCTCGCTGAGCACGAAGCCATCAAGTCCGAAGTCGCTTCGCTGCGAGAGCTCATGGACGAGCGGAGACGTGAGCTCGAGCTGTCCCACCATGGTGCCGGCGCCTCTTCGAGACACCATGATGGACAGCACCACGACGATATGCGGAGTAGCAGGTACCAGGGAGATGATGACGATGCCGCTAGCATCCGAACTATCGTCCCGCACGAATTGGAGAGAGTGGAAGAAGAAGACGAGGATCAACTGGGTACGGAGGACGAAGACGAAGAAGATCGCCGGCGACGTCGGGAGGAGCTTGGTCGACCACGAACGCCGGAGCCTACGGGGATGGGCATGGTTGAGGACGACGAGGAGTCCCCTAATACCAAGCGCAGACATCATGCATCGTCCCCGTTGCGACAGGAGCATGACGCAGCTTCTGCGGCGATCGACGAATTGACTGAGCGCTTGTCGGCTCTTAGCGGACGAATAGACAGTGCTGTGGAGTTCAACAACTCACTTCAGGCTCAACATACTGCTACCCAGACCACGATCTCCCTTTTGCAGTCAAAAATCTCGACCTTGGAGGAGCTTGTGCAGGCGACTCAGTTGCAGCTACAGCAGCAAAGCGCAGCGCAAGAAGTGGCTCAGGCCGAGATACTCAAGGCAGTTCGAGAACCGCCTCGTGACACCGAACGGGAATCGCTGACAGCAATGCTTGACGAATGGAAGAAGAGTGTGGAGGGTCAGTGGAGCGCCGTTCAGGAGGAGTGGTCACAGGAGCGGGAGAGACTCAGTAAGGCGAGAGAGGAATGGGAGAGTAAAGCGAGGAGTCTGGAGTTGGGCTTGGATGCCAAGGTTTCCGCCGGAGTGGCGTCGATAGTTGCGATGCAGCGGAACCACCCTTTTCCAAACGGAGACTTAAAGATCAATGGTGGTGGAGGTCTAGTCACGCCTCCAAGTCCCGTTAGCGTTGCCTCGAATTCCGGCCGCACGAAGTCTCGCCGACGACGTTCCAGCTCGTCACGAGGTCGCTCACGGTCTTGCTCACCGATATCCTCGATCGAAATGATCGAAGGGGCAGTGAGCGTGGATCATGAGAACGGCATTAACCCGACCTCACGGCGTGCTTCGGATCAGTACCAGCGGTCACGGTCACCCTCTCCATCTATCGCGGACGACAGCGAACCGGAGTCATATAGCAAAGTTGTGGAACATGGCACGCAGTATCCCATCACTCCTGAACCATCAGTTAAGGATTCTCCAGGGCACCCACCATTAACCTCTGTCGACTTGGTATCAAAGACCGAGGCATACTCTCGCACACAAGACGCTGTCGGTCGTTTCACGAACTCACAGCTCAGTATTCTGATATCTTTTTTCTTCCAGCATCACCTGACCATGACAACGGCTGTTGGCGTTCTAGTGCTCGGCGTTGCTACGGCTGCAGTATTATGGCGAGTGAAACAGGAGTAGGACACAAAACATGGAATCATCTGGACGGTCTCTATTCTCAATGGCATTCGTTTTGGCCACTTCCTTTTCTTCGTTGTGTCTTCTTTTTTTATTTTGTTCTTCTTGCTGCTCTCGACTTTTATTTGCATCCTGTGAATATCTCTATGCAATTCCCCTCCACTATAATGACAGCACGACCAATGCCCATGAACGCCTATGATCACATGTCCTCCCCCGCCTCCCCACGCTCACGGGTTCGCTGTGTGATACCCTGATACGCGAAATGTAGGGCGCCTGATTTACCACAATCGCATCATTATCTCCCTGTAATATCCGCTATTATGGTTCTGACGTGTTTCCTCCCTACAGCCACGGTCTCGACGTTCAGCTCGCAGAAGTGCTGATGCTTTGTAGGTGATTAGTCACGTGGCTATTGTGGCGCAAGGAGATGCCGCGAAGTCTGACTCAAAATATTTGTCAGCCGACGCGTGAATCGCCATCGCTCGCGAATTGCGACATGTCCATGATGACAGTCCAATACAGCAGGTGGACGTATAAGAGTCCCTCGGTCTGCTACTTAGATCCGTCCGTTATCTTTCTCTTCTCTCTTCCTTCTCCCCATATTCACAATGACCATCGCAAACGATACAGTCAACGCCGCCAACGGTGTCCATCTCCTTAAAAGGCGGTCATCTCATGTAGATGGTTTCGGAACTCGCGCCATCCACGTTGGGTCAGAGGCTAACCCGGAGACGGGTGCTGTCATTCCTCCGATATCCCTTAGCACTACCTACAGGCAAGATGGCGTCGGAAACCACAAGGTATGTCTTCTCCGCAACAAGATCTCTACCTGCTGATCTCGTAGTCAGGGTTTCGAGTATTCCCGATCTGGGAATCCTAACCGCGACGCACTTGAGGCAACTCTTGCGTCATTAGAGTCCGGAGGCACATACGCCCTTGCGTTCTCCTCTGGCTCAGCTACTACAGCTACCATCCTGCAGTCGGCAGGACCTAATGCACACGTCGTCAGTGTTAACGACGTATACGGCGGAACCTTCCGCTATCTGAGAAGAGTCGCATCAGAGACTCAGGGCCTAGAGAGCACATTCGTCGACTTAGAGAATGCCGACGATGAAGCAATTCTGTCGTCATTCAGAGATAACACCAAGGTCGGTTAGAGGTCTTATCCATCCAATCACCATTTTACTGAATTCTTTCCTTCTACTTCTGTATCCATTATATAGCTCATATGGATAGAATCGCCGACAAACCCCACGCTTCGACTCATTGATATACCCCGCATCGTTTCGCTCGCACGCTCACACGCTTCTCGGCCGCTCGTCGTCGTAGATAACACATTCCTCTCGCCATTCTATCAGTCGCCGCTTCTCCTCGGCGCAGATATCGTCGTCCACAGTCTCACAAAGTATATCAATGGACACTCAGATGTCGTCATGGGCGCTGCGATTCTTCCTTCGCACCACGCTCAGCTCGCAGAAAAGCTACGGTTCCTCCAGAATGCACACGGAGCAGTGCCGAGTCCGTACGATAGCTGGCTAGCCCAGCGCGGAGCGAAGACACTCCATCTGCGGATGAAAGCGCACGGCATCAACGCCTTGAAAGTTGCCCAGTTACTACAGAGCTCACCCTACGTTGAGGATGTGATATACCCTGGGCTCTCCACGCACCCACGCAACGAGATTGCGTACCGCTCACTTTCGCCTCATGCCAAGAAATTCGTCGACAAGCTCCGTTCTGCCGTTGATGCAGACGGCAACAGTCTAGAGAGCGAAGGTGGTTTCCCATACGGAGGCATGGTGTCTTTCCGTATAAAGGGAGGAGCCGTCGAAGCAAACAAGTTTTTGACTACGATGCGTTTGTTTACTCTGGCTGAGTCCCTTGGTGGAGTAGAGAGTCTCGCAGAGCTCCCCGCACAGATGACACACGGAAGTATACCCGAAGCCGAGCGAGCATTGCTTGGTATTGGCGATAACCTTATTCGGTTATCTGTTGGTGTTGAGGAGGCAGATGATCTGGTTAGAGATGTCGAAGAGGCTCTCGAGGCTGCTGTGGGCGGTGATGGGAAGCAAGTCAATGAACTGCATTAATTTATGAATCTCTGATTTCAGAGGCTGGTTTCATACGTACCCCTTAGCCTACAGGCGTAGATCGTCATAATAGATGTATCTGCTTGTCTAATATCTCAGGCAGTTGGTGTCAGATAGATTCGAGCTCGATATTCGGACTAGCACAACAATTCCAAGGTATTGATCACATTACACGCGAACTTTTGGCACAACACACTGCTCATCGTCTGCAGCTGGCATGTTTCTCCTCGAGTTGATCATTCCCCTCAACGATCCACCCCGTCTCCACCGTCTTGCACTGGCGCACTGTCCCCGCCACAAGTATTTGGTCCGAGCCCGCGCACCTACCTCGTCCATCATTTGGTCCTTGATTCTTGCATGATTCCCATGATCAGGTCCATGAAGTAGCAAATATTCATGACAGTGACTGCATGGAGATAAGGCACTGCGTTAGAGGTTGTCCTTCTTGAATAGTTGAATTCTGAACCTTTTGAGGTCCTTGATGCGCTGGCACCCTGTTAGTGTGAATATTGTGAACATGGGCCTGTCGGCACAAGTAGTAAGAATATTACATGCGAGTTTATTTTCTCAAGCTGCCCTAGACCTACGTCCACAATATTCACATCTACCCTTGCCAGTGCTCCATCATGATTCCTCCTGGGAAGAGTGCGGCCGATGACTGGATTCGGTAGTGTTATCAGGATAACCAGTCCAACGCCCGCCAGCGGCATCCTTACCGAGGTCGTACGTCTCTTTCGCCCGGGATACTTTCGTCGTCTGGCTTCTCTCCGTAAAGGCATCATGAAGGCAATTGCTGGTATCTCGCTGTTGCTTCCGCTTGTCTCCGCATCTATCCTGAATAGCCAACAAGTCTTGCGAGCGAGCGAGCAGCCCTCTGAAGCGATCATCGACCGTCTTCTGGCCATTCATGATGATGATCCTGTGCGGGTGATGTGTATTGTTGATCCGGTCAATGCTGCAGAGCTTGACGAACCGCGACTCCTCCAAGTCTTTGGGAAGGAAGCTGTCTGGATGACCGAGGGTGACAAGCTGCGACTTAGGAAGCAGGGCTTGGCCTTCATGGATCTCACAGGACGAGAAGACCTCTTTGCAGAAAGGGCTTCTACTGATGGACAAACTGGTTCGCACTTTGACTGAGTTGATAGGAGCTATAGTTTATGGCAACTTTCAGTTTGGCCGGAACTCCAGTACCAAGAGAAAGTCAAGGAGGTGAATATGGGCTTGAAGATCGAGGAGATGAAGTACAATCTCGGGAACCTTACTTCCTTCCACAATCGTTATTATCGCTCGGAGTACGGTGTGCAGAGTTCGCAATGGATTTACGATAAGGTCCATGAGGTACGTGCTCTGAACTGAAATATCCGTTTGCTCTCTTCCTCACCACTTACCAGATTATCGCCAACGCTCCTCCCGGCGTCCGCATATCTCTCGAATCATTTACACACTCATTCCCACAGCCTAGTGTGATTGCTCGTTTCGAGCCTACTTTTGGACGGTATTCGCCAAACGGGGGTATTGATATGCCGCGCATTATCATAGGAGCCCACCAGGATTCTGCCAATTACAGATTTCCCCTTCTCCCAGCGCCTGGTGCTGACGACGATGGTTCGGGAACGGTGACTATCCTTGAGGCTTTCAGGGCACTTGTTGAGGCTGGATTCAGACCAGAGAGGCCGGTTGAATTCCACTGGTATGCCGGTGAAGAAGGTGGGATGTTGGGTAGTTTAGATGTCGCAGCCGAATACGTGCAGCAACAGAGGGAGGTTGGAGCCATGATCCAATTTGTAAGCGTTTACTATTGTTCTGGGAGCTCCCTAGCGTTAACTCATATGTACATCGCAGGACATGACAGCATACGTTCCCAAGGACGCTGTACCGACTGTGACTTTCATTACGACAGATGTAGACACTTCATTGACGAACTGGGGCATCAATTTGGCTTCTGAATACTCATCTTCTCCAGTCGCCGGAGCAAAGTTGTTGTACGTTGTGTCCGGGTTTCATGTATCGCTTGCCTTTCTGACTCTGGTGACTTTGATCTAGTGCTGGGGCTGGTTCTGACCACATGGCTTGGCACCGTGCTGGTTTTCCCGCTATCGCTGGGACAGAAGGTAACCCATATACGGCGTTCAACCCATACATCCACACTGCCGGGGACAGAATGGATTTGAAAGACGGCGAATTCTCGTTTGAGGTGCGCCTTCTTATCGTGTTAACTCGGACGAAGTGCTCATGCAAGCGACTCATTAGCATGCCCTTGAGTTCGCAAAGGTTGCTGTCGGTTTTGCGATCGAGCTGGGTGGTTGGGTCAACTAGGATTTATGCAGGTTCTGGCCCATATGAGCTTGAAGTTGTTGCGGTAGAATGTCGAATCTTTTGGATTCTGGAAGACCTTGAATGTCAGCCACAACGTCTCGCTCTGATAAGGGTAAGTCTCAGAACCAGACTATGTTAACCATCTTTGCCAGCGACCTGCGTGCAAGCTCAAAATGCAATGAGCACCTTGTCCAAGGCACAAGAATTGGGGTCTATGTCAGTTGCCAAAAATGGTAGGGAAGTGAGGACGAACTTCAAGCTGGGGAACGGTCGAGCTAACCAACATGTCGATCGAGCCCGCTAACGAAGCCGGAGTACAGCCCTTCAGCTTTGCGCGCGGTGCAGATCTCCGCAATAGCCTTCTGACCAATCGCAAAGCAGAAGTATTCTTGGGAGGCTGACCAGTTCCGGGGATACCGTCCACTGTCCGCATCCTGGCGGGAGGCTGACATCGTCCACGCTATATATCATGGTATGTTCTTCTGATTTTCAATAATCCCACTCGTCTCCTCCTTACCTTTATTGCGCGCCCTGACCTTCCGTCTACCGTACCTTTCGCCATGATCAAATCCTCGCTAGCCTCCGCAGGCTTTATCTTTAGTCTCTTACCCCAAGTGGCATTCGCCTTTTCATCTGCTAGAGATACCTCTGGTAGTGAGCTCAACGGTACGCGCAGTACCTTCTGGATCACTCTACGGCAGACAGCTCACTTTGGCTGGGTGCAGAGGTGCAAGTTCTAAATTCACTTTTGGCCAGAGAGCACATGGGGAACGCGTTTTACAACCAAAGTTTTACGAAGTACTGTCAACAAGGCTTTTTGGACGCTGGGCTTCCTATCTGGGCGAGAAACCGATGGACCGAGATGGCTGAGCACCAGGCTACATATGTGTCATTTCTCCAGAACATCCTCGGCGACGAAGCGGTGCAACCGTGTACCTATAATTTGTGAGTAGTGCGTATGTTCGATGCAGAGGAATACCTGATGACGATCCATCTGTAGCCCTGACCAGGACCCATGGTCATTTGCTGACCTTAGCTACATGTTGGAGACAAGTGGTATTTCTGCTTATTCCGGTGCTGCGAGGTATCTATCCAGCCAGGTGAGTCGGTCTGCACCCTTTTCAAATCCCCTCCGCTAACTTTGACCACTTTAGGACCTCGTATCTACCTTTGGGGCAATACTAGCTACCAAAGCAAGGCACGCGGCGTGGGTGAATTCTGCGATCAATGATGCGAATCCTTGGAGTTCCGCCTTCGAGGTCAGTTCTATTTTCCTTCTTGGAACCCCTGATTAATCCTTCATGTAGACGCCGCTCGACTTGAACCAAGTATTCACTTTGACTTCCGGATTTGTGGTTTCATGTCCTTCAGCCCAACCCGCATCGACTGCTCCCACCAAGCCGTTCTCCAAACTGACGCTCCCGCCCAAATCTCAACCCGGCCAGACCACTCAACTGTCCTTTGACGCCCCGGATTCATCGAACAATCTATACGCTTGGTTCGCGAGTGGCCTCCAATCTGTGGTTGTCTTGTTGAATGGCGATAAGACTGTCACCATACCACCGCACATCAAAGGCACCGTCTACGCCCTTGTATGCACAAGTAACAGCACGATGAACGACGCGCTGACAGTGGCTGGACCTGTGTTCCTCAATTTCAACTATGACGCAAACGGCCAACATATACCGTAGGCTTCTCGACATAAAGCGGTTATAAAAACCTTCACTCTCGGCTCCAGATAGCGGACCTAGCGACTACACTGGCAAAATAGAAATGTGTTAATTTCCCCCCTCATTCAGCGCAAACAAAGCCTGTGCTTAAATTGATCTTTGTGCCTATCTTACATTTAGTTTACTTCCTCCTTCGATGACTATCTCAGTATCCGAAACCACGCTCAGCGGATTGTCCGCCAGCTGCGTCCTCCAAGTTCCGAGAAAGAGACTCAGTCATCGCACCGGAGTCAGAGGTTACGTTTATCTAGGTCAAATGTCATTCGCTGGGCCGCACCGCAGATACAGGTGAAACTTACCATGTCGAAACCTTCCTGGGCACGCTTGAAAGACTGCTTTCCTGATGTGCAGTAGATAGCGCTGCGTTACGGCGGTGTGAGCATTGGTCGTTAATCTCTGAAACAAAGTACTAAGCTTACCATTTCTTTCCCTTGCCGTGAGCGGCCTTCAAGATCTGTTGAATGACCTTCTCGACCTCGGGGTGTGGGTCGGGCGAAGGGGGAGGGAACCCGAGGTTCAGTGACAAATCATATGGACCGATGAAAAGGACGTCTACAGAGTGCCGAGTCAGTTCACTGCATGGTACTATTGATCAACGAGGTCATTCACCGATCCCATCGACTGCAGCGATCTCCTCCACGTTTACGACCCCCTCTTTGGTTTCAATTTGGATCATCACGGTGACATGCTCGTTCGCGGATTTGAGATACTCCGCTGCAGTGATACCCCATGTGCCTTGAGTAAAAGGACTACCGAAGCCACGTCTTCCCCCTGGGGGGAAACGGCTGTCTGAAACTACCTCCTTGGCTTTCTCCGCGTTGGAGACCTGCGAGATCGGGTTGGTGAAATACAATTAACTCGGTGCATATTTACATACCATCGGCACCAGGACACCTCGAGCGCCAGCATCGAGGGCGTACTTGATTTGCCAAGAAGTTCCCGTGCTCGCTCCAGTAGCCGGGATACGAACGATAGCACTCGGCGCATTGCTTCCAAGCCCAGTGATCGCTTGAATAGACTCGGCAGCGCCAGGTTGCAACGATGTCAACCCGTGCTCGCAGTCGATCATGACCCACGACAAGTGGGGGCTTGCCTGCGCGACTGTTCGGGCGTTGATGACACCGGGGAGGGTGATCCACGCCCCTAAGGCGGGTTTGGCTGCCTTGAAGGTTTGTGCGAGAGCGTGAGTCGTCATGGATGTGTGCTTGGAGTTGCACTAAGTTGGCCGAGGGTCCTTAAGTATGTACCCATGGGCAACTTCTCCGAAGCAGCACTGGGGTCATGAGGTGAGATTCTGTCAGGGGTCGGGCCGTTTTGCGGGTGGTTACCCTAGCATGGGGTTAGGGTTACATATCTTTCCTACAACTTCAGTGGCCTTCAAGTTGTGGCCAACCCCGTATTAGTCTGGTAACCAAACCGTCTATCATGATGAGGCAAGTATCGACGGCTTGCCTCATTAATATTGACGGGCTGGTCACCAGACTAGACCCCGTATACCCCAGTGAATAACGATCATCGACTATTGACGAGCCTGAGCAATGAGTGCGGCTGTCAAATTCTGTCTTACTCGTTCAAGTTTGTCCATGGCACTTTAGATTCTTCCCGGATACCACCCTGCGCTAATCTTCCTTGACCACCCACTTCCCTGCTGTGTTCAGGGTGACATTCAATGACCACTTATCCTTACCCATCCATTGGTCCTTCAAGAAACCATCCCACCACCTTACATGTAATTCCCCATACCCATCGAAGTAATAACCCGCTACTCGAGGATCCGGTCCTAGATATTCATGCCTACGAAAACATGAGAAATGACCATGCGTGATCGCGCCACAAGTACTCACTTCCTCATAACCACATCATCAGCATGCACGTAGTTGACCCAGTCTTCATTCTTTTCACCGTCAAATGTGTCCATATAATGTCGATGCACGAGCTGGTTGATATCCGTGCCTTTCCGAATGGGTCGGACGTCTTCACCTTTAGTTGATAGGTATGTTCGTGGTAGATGGATTTTAGTATTGTATTCACAGATCCGGCGCTCTGTTGGCCAGCGGTGGACAGACCAAGCCATAGCGCGAGATATGCCGGTCAAGGCTTTGAGTTCCTTTTCGGATGGCTTGGGTGTATCGAGAGAGAGCTTTGGCTCTTGTTTCTCGACTTTAGGCTGTGGCATAGCGTCTTCGCGGGTTGTTCCAGATAGTCAACGACTTGTGTAATGCACTAGAGCAGAGCAGGATCGAGATTCGAGTGTGGTGTTTCGCCACCTACCATGCACTGACGTGCACATTCTGCTTGGGGATATCTCGCTAATTCCTTCATCGGCTTCATCGATATCGCCGAAAGTTCTCGGTTTTCGGATGAATAAGTATGTATAACCAAGTAATCGGATCGTGATCCTTTCCTATGTGTCAACGTCGCGGTCATCTATATATCTGCAACGAGGTCGGAACCACGATCATGATTACTGCCATCGCCTTGCCTCTCACGAGCGTCGAAAGCTGCTACTATAGTAATCTAGTGAGTAGGCAGATGCAAAGAACTACGCAGGTAGATGTTGTGGCGCAACTTCAGCCTGAGGAAGTGCAAGCCACTTCCTTATTATCCACTTCTCTTGAGCTCGCCCCGAATTCTTCTCGATATACTCGAGCGCCTCCAGCAGCCATATGTCAGGTTTGACCGACTGACTTCCCCGTATGACTCCCTTCGGCTCTGTGAATGGCTTGGTCTCAGATAAAAGTTTCTTGAGGGGCGGCCGCAAAGAGTCCGCGAGCAACTTTGCATTTTCAGTCTTGCTTCGCACACAGGCAGCGTAAAGCATCGCGCAGGATGCAGCGTCACTGGTCACCGGTGGCAGCTTATAAACGCCGAAAAGGGACGCGGCAGCGACGACGGTCTCCACAGGGGATACCTTATACAGACAATGGAGGAGCTGGCGTGCAGCAGGGAGGGACGGTAGGGGGAGGCCATACTTGGCGTGATCTGCGAACACTGGCAAAGCAAGATGTGAGCACTGGAGCTCTTCACATCGTTCTGAGGGCGGATATTAGAGACCTCGGATGACGGCTGAGAAGTGGGTGAGCTGGACGTACGGATGAACTTCTCGGCAGTCAGGGAGCTGAATGACTTTCCAGAGTCTCTCCATTGCGGGAATATCTCGACCACGGCTCCGAGTTGCTCCGCACTCTTTGCGAGCTGAAAGAGACGCGACCAAGCTGCGGGACTGACTTGCCCTGCTTTTACAACTTTAACTCGGCCAGAGCGGTCGCTCACGAACTGAAGGAGCGTGTCAAACTGTCTTTCCCGGCGGCCCGAAGAACTGGATAGAGAACTGGTCGTTCGTCGACTTTTTTTGGCCTTGGGCTCGGGCTCGGCTAAGCTGCCAAAGAGGTCGTCCACATCGTCGTGAGCAAGTCGGGCTACAATTGAAGTTTGAATTCACTCGGTGGAACATGAACTGAGAAACGGAACGAACCAGGTGGTGAAGTGTGCATTTGCCTCACCAATACGGCGCGTTGCGCAAGTCGGAAGGCGTGCAATGGCGCATGCCGCCTTACAGCGCTGAGGAGGCTCGCCATTTAAAACTGCTTTCGATTGACGGGACGAGTGGGCAGGATGCAAAGTCTAAAGCCGTTGTCAAACAAAGCCAAATAAATATCTTCCCGCGCTGGCGCTGCTGGTGACAACAAGCTTCCCCGCCAACGAAACATCAATATTCCTTAACTTTCTACCGTCTAACTAAGGAGGATGACCAGTGCGGCATACTTTATACTTTGAACAGACAAGTTGGACTGGTCGGAACTTTCTTGGCATCAGGGCGCAAAATATGCGTCTACTTATGTGCTCATAGAGCCTACGCAGCCATTCTCGTCACCGGCCTCCGCCTTGTGATGGCAACTGCGCCCAGGTTCACAAGAGTGCTACATTCCCATCATCGGCGTATTCGCCATCAGCGCCCTCACTTCTGCCGGTATGTACCTCCCTTGCGAATTCCCGATCAGCGCGCGTTCATGGCTGTTCACGGACCGTTTTTCACGGGTGACTGTCAATTAACGGAAACCTCACTGGATGGCTTGGATTGACTCTTGTGGTCTAGAGAAAGCAAAACCGGCTTTCATCCTTCCAGTAATCAATGCCGGAGACTAGCTTAGCAGTTTGGCAGTCCTAGTCAAGGGAGAAGACCAGCCTCTACTGCGTCACATCGTGGTCGACGGTGAGCTTTCTATTTGCCGATGGTGTACATTGTTACGTTCGCGTGGATGATGGACCCAAGATGGAAATAGTCAAGGCTCATTCACACCTAGCATGGGAGCTAATGTGTGCGTATTCTAGGCTGGAATGCATGATGTAGTTGCAGTATGGGTGGTAGCTGCTAGAAGGATCACCGCAGCATGTCCACGATCATCTCCTCGGGCCTCATTTTCAACTTCTAGAACTGGCTACCTCGAGCGAGGTGGAATTATTTTACTCAAGATTATCAGGTTTCGGAACGTCGTTCCTGCTTTTCAATCGATTTGCCCATGACCGCTATTTCGAGCAAATCCTGAGACGATTTGGACTCGAGGGACCTGAACCAACTTACATGACCAGCACTTGTTGGGTCGAAGGATAAAGCGGGAGTATTTGGATCGGAAAGGGGGCGTAAAGTCATTTTGATGGCTGACAGGTGTCGACAAGATTGTCCTGAGGTACAAGCCTCATCGGCTTTCTGCAGGGTCTTTCGGAGCGGAGATGTGTGAAAACTTGTCTGCAGTGTCAACTGACATCTTTGTTAGGTGAATGGAAGGGGAAAGAAGCAACGACAATCATTACTCAAGAGGGTTTTTGGGTTGGAATGACATCCATGGAAGGGGGTTGGACGCTTCGCTCGTGCACGGGTCTCTGGGAGTCTCTTAGACGAGTTCTTATCTTGTTGAGGTATGTGCTTTGATCCTTTGATGTGCCTGGGATGTTGCCCTGCCGCTGATCAAGTTTAGGAAACCGCGAGGGTTGTCAAAGATAAGGAAGAGAACTGCCACCTTGATTTAGTCCCTTTCACTGCTTTTCCTCGCCCAATCAGCGTGTTTATTGGTCGATAGCGCCTCCAGTCTTGCTTAGTCAGCAACTCCCTTATCTCGCCAAGTGGTTTGGCCTCCTCTGGAATAACAAACACGAGAATGTGCTGATTACCGTGACAGCCAGATCCCACAGCTCAGCCCTTATATCAGGTAACAAAGGCGCTCCGTTGCCTTTTTTCAAGGACGCCCATCTTCCAAGAAGCACGCATCGTTGCTCTTCCCCTCCGCCGCTTCAGCCCGCTCAAGCCTACCCCTTGAACCGCTTGAACATCTGGCAAGATGGTGAATGTTACCTACGACTCCTGTGAGCATCTCTTTGCTTCCAACTCGCCAAGTAAAATGACTGACTTTTTAACTTCCCCCCGCAGCTGGAGACCTTGAATGGTCTAATGACACGGGGTCAGGCGTGTTCAATCTTGGCGACATTGCCTGGACGTTGGCTTCCACCGCCCTGGTATGGATCATGATACCAGGTGTCGGTTTCTTCTACTCGGGTCTCTTGCGGAGAAAGAATGCCCTCAACATGATTTATCTCAGCATGATGACCGTCGCGATGGTCTCTTTCCAGGTTCGTGGTCTCACGCTATAGCCATCATCGCGCAGTTCTCACACCCAAAATAGTGGTTCTTCTGGGGATACTCATTGGCGTTCAGCGATACTGCTAGTCCGTATATTGGCGACCTAAGTAAGTGGAGTTGTGTCTGCGATATTCTGAGATCTCACGTTAGAGTAGAATATTTTGCTTTGAGAAATGTGCTCAATCAGCCTTCCATTGGCAGTCCGCGAGTTCCTGCAATTGTATTCTGTGTCTTCCAGCTCATGTTCGCCGCTATTACGTGTGTAGTTTCACCGCCATCAACGGGGCGCCCACTAACCCTGTGTTTTTCATAGTCCCATGATCGCCATCGGTGCGGTTGCTGAGCGCAGCCGCCTAGGGCCGCTGCTTGTCTTCGTTTTCGTTTGGTCAACGCTCGTTTATGATCCTATTGCCTGCTGGACCTGGAACTCTAACGGCTGGTCATACGTACTCGGCGGCCTTGACTTCGCTGGCGGAACTCCCGTCCACATTTCCTCTGGAACGGCTGCGCTGGCAATCTCTCTCTACCTGGGCAAGCGCCGAGGCTATGGAACAGAGAGACTTGCGTACAAACCTCATAACACCACCTACGTCATTCTTGGCACGGTCTTCCTGTGGTTCGGATGGTTCGGGTTCAACGGTGGTTCCGCTTTGTCCGCCAATCTGCGTGCCACTGAGGCTTGCATTGTCACCAACCTGGCCGCTAGTGTTGGCGGTCTGACCTGGATGCTCTGGGTTAGTTTCGCCTGAAGAGCCAATTAATCGATTTTCTGACGACTCTCTACAGGATTGGCGCTTGGAACGCAAGTGGTCTGTTGTTGGCTTCTGCTCTGGCGCCATCTCAGGCCTTGTGGCCATCACACCTGGTTCTGGTTTCGTCGGCGCTCCTGCTGCCGTCCTTTTTGGGTTTATGGCTGGCACGGTCTGCAACTTCGCGACACAGCTCAAGTTCCTATTCAAGTATGACGATACTCTTGATGTGAGCATCCACAATGCACTTTCCTTCACTTTTTCTCATCACAAAAATAATAGATCTTCGCGTCTCACGCCATCGGTGGAGTCGTTGGGAATATCCTGACTGGTCTCTTTGCCCAAGCCAGCGTTGCAGGCGCTGATGGTATCACCGTGATCCCTGGCGGTTGGCTTGACCACAACTACCGTCAGCTCGGTATCCAATTGGCCGACTCCGTGTCTGGCCTGTCTTACTCTTTCGTCATGACCGTGAGTATCTACTCACCTCTCTCACAATGAATCGTTATCCGCTAACACTGCGCGCCTGGACTTAGACCATCATTTTGTGGATAATGCACTTCATCCCAGGGTGCCGTCTCCGCTGCGACGAAGAGACCGAGATTCTTGGTATCGACGATGCCGAAATGGGAGAGTTCGCCTACGACTACGTTGGTATCGAGTCCGAGCTCATGCCCAGGCACGAGTACACCAACGGTGCCAGCGGTGGCAGCCGTGAGCCTCAACACACGGTGACGAGCTCACAGGAAAGCGACCACGAGAAGGATCCTCGGGTTGTTACTGAGGCCTAACTCTGACCCTGGTTCCGAAGCCTGGGGTCCCTCTGAGGGAGAAGGCGTTGTTTCGTCAGGTAGCGATCTCGAAAATTGCTAATCCTATTGTCCATGTACACAGAAGTTAGTTTCCTTCTTGTCACACTCGTTGTAGTCCTCGTTAGTACCATACATAGTTTATTTGCGCGAGTAATTTGCGCTGCTTAGAGGAACAATTTACCTGACTCTGTTCACTGACCATATAATCAGTTTGTGGGGTGCGATTCAGTACTGAGCGTGCATTTAGGGATTGAGTGGGCATATCCTTCAAGCGAGTGATCCCTTGCTCGCTAGATGAAGTTCAACAAAGCAGAGGAACAGGTTTTGTTACACCTCTAGAGACCTGCCTGCAGTTTGATCAAGTGAATGGTAGCCGTTGTAAAGTGTCAGGGAGCAGTCACCAATTTACAATTTCCTTTTGCGTAAAAAACGCCTAACACTTCCATAGGGGCCAATTCAATCACCTCCAGGAAGTCCAATAACAACTCAATTGACATCGTCGATCGAAGCCCCTGAGTCGGACACTCTTTCGCGATTCAATGCAATGGTAATGTTCCTCTCAAAATGAAAGGAGAAACTCCTCTGCAACTCGCCATGAGCTCCATACCTCATCCGACGACTGTTCCTGTCTATCAACCCGAATCTTCCGAGGAATACCGGCCAGGCTTGCTCGCAGCCTCAGGAGATGACGATGGTATAATGCCGGTATTTTAAGTTGTTCATCACCCCTTTCGGTTTACACAAGTTTTGCGGCAGGCTGATCATTCTCCTGCAACACCTGGTGAGCGTGGGCAGCAGCAAGAGCAGCTGCGGCCTACGCAATGTATGAACGCTCATCACAATGGTCTTAATGGGTAAGCCGAGAAGCGTTCTGATCAGGAAGCTGAGCGGAACGGTAATCGGTGGAAACACAACCTCTTTAGCTGTTTCGGGGACGCGGGACCTGTAAGTGTTATCTTCAAGAGCAAGATTGTGTGTTGTGATGTCCTTACGCTCATACTTATGAACAGGCCTTGTAGCTTGCTTCTGTCCATGCATTCTGTTCGGGAAGAACAGACAGCATTTGGACTACCTTCAGGATCGTGGCGCGGCTGATCCTGAGAAAGGAGGTTCCGGCCTGAACGAGGATTGTCTCTGGCACCGTGGCTTTACGATGTGCGGGAATTGGGGCTGGGTGTTGCAGGTGAGAGGATATACACGCTGGGTATCTTCGTCCGTTTGCTGAAACAACACCATTATTGAGCTCCCTACACGCGAGCTTATCCGCGACCGTCGCCGGATCAGCGGAAACGTTGTAGGAGATTGGCTCATAGCGTACTTCTGCATTCCTTGCGAGCTTACCCAAGAGAGTCGAGAATTAGAGCTGGATGAACAGGAGACACAGGCAGAGACGGGCATTGAACCGTTCCCGACCCAGAACGGAGTCTAGAGTTGAAGTGGCCTTGTGGACATAGTATGGTTTCATGGCATTTCGTTCGTATGCAATGACGCTGTATCGTTACTGTGACGGCCAGTGTACAGGACTGACCTAGTCGTAATGTTCTATGATGGATTTTCCGGGTCCCCAAGGACTGCCTGACAGTCACAGAGGACACCCCGGTACTAGTAGTGTTAGTTTACACAGGCTCGAAAAGGGGTTTATATCGATGCTTTCCGAGGTGCTCGCGAGATGCGTGTCCATCTATATCACAAAATTTAAATTGTACAGGTGAATCAGTAATACTAAATATCTCAGTCAGCTAATTGATTGAGAGATGATACGCTGAGACTTACCAGTTGCTCTCAGCAGCATGCTTAATACGTCTCAACAAGACGGGCCACAACGTCGGATTCCTGTTCCCCCGGTTTACCCTCCATCTCCTCGCCGAGAGTCTGACGACGGTTATCAGTATTGCTTATTTTTTATACCGTTAGAAATATCATACCTCGTTGACTCTGACGAAGACCTCGACCGCCTCGGTACCTAATAGCTGCATGACAGCATCATCTTCGAGCAGATACCGTCTCGCTTCTTCGATATTCAGGGGCATCCGACTCGTGATACCCATGGCGCTGCGCTCGGCAATCGTCATCTCAGCAGCGGTGTTCGGACCTTCACAATTCTTGTGGGTGAGATCCATTTTATCTCTGATGCCAACGAGTCCAGCAGCCAGCAGCCCTGCAAGGGCGAGGTAAGGGCTGGATGTTCCATCGACGGTTTTGATCTCGAAGTTCCGCGAAGAAGGGGATGTAGCGTTCGTGAGTCGCACTGGAGCCTCGCGGTTGTCGACGCCCCAGCAAGCCCAGGTTCCTCCAGACCATATCCCATCCAACATTCGAGTATAGGAAGCGGGGAGAGGCAGTGTGAAGGCTGTGACGGCTGGAAGGTGGTCCAGTAGACCAGCAAGGAAGTGGGACTCGAGAAGCGTCAGGAATTCAGAGGGAGACGTTCCTTGTCGGTCACCATGCACAGAAATGTGGGTATGCGCGCCGCTTCCGCCTGGTGGTCCCTTAGCAAGCTTGTCGCGCACAGAGCGGACACTTTCGTTTCAATACTCACAATTATCTGCGTTCAATCTAGGGGCAAGGGTGGCACGTAGGCCGTGCTTGCTCGCAATGTTAAAGATTGTCTCACGAGTCTGTACCAACGCATCCGCAGCCTCGAGTGGCGGCAAGGGCCCAGTAACCACTTCGTACTAGAAAAAACACATCAGTAAAATGGAGCTACTCATTCTCTTCCAACTTACGACGAACCTGACCAGGAGCTGCCTCAGAATGATACATCTGAAGTTCTATTCCGGCTTGCGCAAGGGCGTCAGCTATTTCCTCCATCACCTGAGTCTCGGGGGTGCCCGTTGCAAGAGCAGGAGAATTCGACCACCCGTGGTTATTGACGGCAACGATAGGGTTGGTTGACTTGAGGAGAATGAATTCTGTCTCAAACCCAACCAAGAACTCTGCTCCGTGTTGGGTCTGTGCGTACCTACAAGAAAGTGAGCAGGTGAGCAAGCTATCTACTGAACATGAAGATTACTTACTTTACAAGACGTTGCAGATTCGTACGGGGGCAAAGCGGCACTACAAAGGTAGGGCCGCTAGGACCCGGCACAGGGACTTTCTCTTGAAAGAACCCAAACACCACCGCATGGCCCGGTGCATAAGGGCACAAGCGGAAAGAAGAGATATCCACAACATAGAGGTATTCTCCGACAGGACTGAAACCAGGCGCTAGCCGGATGAACACGAGTCCGAAGACCGTTTTGGTCACTGCTACTCCCGGACGAGCAGTTTCGAGCAGCTTGAAGAAATGAGCGATCGGGAGCACCCGAAAGCGGATGTGGTTCAATAGATCGACCCACTGAATACGGACGAACTTGACTCTGGAGTGAGCGAAATCATCGATTGTGATGGTGTTATTAGCAACACTCTTGGGGGTATACTTGACCCCGATATCTGATTGCATTCTGCTGGACATATCTAGAAAGCCAACGCAGTGTCAGGTTCACAAAGAACGCAGGACGATTGACTATGTTGAAGAGATAACGCACGAAAACGCGTACCGAATAATCTTCCTACGAAATACTACTGAAGGAAAATTTCTGCGACAATCAAGAAGCAGGACGACTGATTGCGCTATCGATGCAAGCGCTCGCCATCACATTAATGCCCCGCGATAGTGCGACCCAACGAGCACCGCTGCAGGCTGTTCGTCGGAGTGAGCCCGGATTGGCGGGAGATCAAATCGATTTCAGTTCCGGTGCCACGCGAGAACCACGTGGCGTGCAAGGGAAACTCCTCACACAAACTTTTGAAACGCTAGGCTACAGCTGGGACCGCAGATCGTACACCATTCATAAGATCCACACAAATTCTCGATCATATAGGACGCATGGCTGCTGCGTAAGTGCGAGCTTTGGATGTATTCTTGTCGCTAACGGCAGGGTCATCAGTGTACAAAAAACTTCGTGGGCAGATGATGTGGACGAGCTCGGTAAGTGATCGCCACTTTTCTCCTACCCAGGGCCCCAGCAGGTGCATTCAGAGGAAGGATCAAACCTGCTGACACTTGCATTTCTATAGATCAGCCCAAAGGTGAAGACTACATCGACGAGAATGGAATCCGTGTTACAATCGAATATACTATCAATGACGAGGGGAAGAAAGTTAAAGTGAGTGAGATATCCCCAGCAAATATTATGACAGAATTGACGAAAATGCACCCCCGTCTTGATCTTTTGATGTGGCTATAGATCACCCGCAAGATCAAGCGGACACTCCAGAAGTCTATCGTAGAACACACCGTTGCTGAGCGCAAGAAATGGTCAAAATTCGGAAAAGAGCGGGGGAACAAGGAGGGCCCTGATCGTGCTACGACGACCGTCGGTGAAAATGTTTCGCTGAAGTTGAGCGCCGGTAACAAGGTACGCTATCAAACTCCTAGCTATTCAAGCGGCTTCGTTTTGACACCTTTTAATTTCACCTTGGCTTGCAGTCATCGGAACCTGAACCAACGGCAGAACAAAATGTGAAGACAGAGCTCGCCAAAGCCGGTGCCGGCAAAGTTGTTTGTCGGTTGTGTAAAGGAGACCATTTTACTGCCAAGTGTCCCTACAAAGATTCGCTCGCGGGTCTCGAGACCGCAGGTGAGCTATTAGCACATTTGCACTATAAGCGCTAGTGCTAATTCAACAAATTACTAGACCTACCCCCATCAGAAGATGGTCCTGCCGCCGAGGCTAATCCAGCCGCATCAACAGGCGGTAAGTATGTTCCTCCCTCGATGCGTGCAGGTGGTCGTGGACCCGGAGAGTCGATGGCCCGGTTGGGCGGCGCTGGCTCAAGAGATGACCTCCCTACCCTTCGTGTTACAAACATTTCGGAGGAAACCCAAGAAAACGACTTGCGCGAACTCTTTGGTGCCTTCGGCCGCGTAGCGAGGGTATATGTTGGACGCGATAGGGAAACGGGTATCGGGAAAGGCTTTGCCTTTGTTAGCTTTGAAGACAAAGCGATTGCGCTCCGGGCGATGGAGAAACTAAACGGAAAAGGTTATGATAATCTGATTCTGAGCGTACAGTGGTCCCGTAAGTCGATCATGTTCCCGGTTCAACCTCCATATACTAATCTGAACTTCGAAGAACCGAGACCGGATGGGCGATAAGTGGTTTCGTGTAGACCTTCTACTGATTTGTACTTTTCTGCTATTCAAGACTTGATTGCTCACACTTGACTTCCGCAAGCTGTGTCTTATGTCGTGGCAGCACTGCGCCAGAGATCCGATGTATATGCACAAGAAGACAAGTGCTTCTTGGACTGATTAACGTTTTCAGCGCAACTACCTGGACAGCACATAGCGCCAACATCACAAACACAAAACATGATTGATATACATTGTTAACACATTTATTTGTTTTACACGAGCGGTGAATCATGTCACTTCCTACCGGCCTTCTTCGCGGCTGTCCTCGCTCTTGTGATCTGTTTCTTCCAACCGAAACATTGGTTGCATTCTGGGGATTCCGACTTAGTAAAGGGTCGGATGCGAGAAGGAAACGGAATGCTTACCAGCAGAACCATGCTTCTTGCATTGGTACACACCATCCTTGTTCGTGGTCACGGCTGGGGCCTCGATGGGGTCACGGTCCGTGGTCTCAAACTAATCCACACCAGCGTCAGCACGAGCTTCATAAGATCAAATAACCAGATCGACCCCGTAGAAACTATCATTTTCCTCCCTCCCATCGTAGTCACACTCTTGGCACTGTATCACACCAGGACCGATCGTGATATCAGTAAAGTGCGGGGTAATGCGGGGTAAGCGGTTCATGTGACCCTACTTACAACTTCTTTCAAGTGAGAGCAGAAGACAGCATCGTTGATCTCGACGGTAGAGGGAGCTACGACTTCAGCCATGGTTGTGGGTATTTAAGTTAGTTGCTGGAGTTGGAAGATAGGTTGAGGACAGGTTCGAATACGGGGAGGTGAGAGAAATATCAGGGTGGAAACAGCCGGGGAGCTTTTATACTCATTTCAGGGCGCAAGAAGAACACCCAATGCGGGGTAAGAAATTGGAACCTCCCTGACAGAACGCTGTAATTACTCCTGACCTGTACTCCGGTGCTCGTTGTCCCCTCTCAGGGGCTAGTAGGTACTCTGATTGTCTCAGCGCAGGTAGATTCAACGTTATGTATAGTAACACAGCGCACAGACCATAGCCTTCGTGATTCATGAGTGAGACCTGCTACCCAGCGGATCATGGTTCGTTGCTTCATCAGGGGCTCCATGCGAGGACAGGTGACCAGGTGGTGGGAACTGTGGCGCGGGAAAGCGAGTGCCCGGTTCGAAAAAGCGATCACGTGACTTAGACGCGTGTTTTTGGCGTGCAACCCGTTCCTCGTGAACCTGGACCAAGAACACAGTTATTGCGGTACAGAACTTAATCTCCTGAGTACCCCTCCAAACGCCTCACTTTTAGCCCCTTTAGATATCGCAGAGCTACCAGTAACATGGCAGAACGACTACCTCCCGAGCTCTGGTCTCACATCTTTGACCTCGCAGCAGATGAAGACACCATTTTCTACCCAGGTCTCCAGACAAGCATGGCACAATCAACTTGGTCCAAATCAGTTTGGGGTGATTGGACCGTCAGGACCCCACAAGACACCATCAACATTATACAAAGACGAAGCTACGCCACGAAGAAGGTGAGTATATTGTTCAACTTCTTGTGTCATACGTTGGATCTCACGAATCGTGATAGTCAATCATCACCGCGTGTAAAACGTGGAGGCGGCTTGGGACAGAGTTCCTTGTCCGATGTCTTTTCTTCGATGATCCCACCAAGCTGCGCGATCTGTGCGGCATTCTAGACAGAGATTCATCTCTGGGCTGGTGGGCCAGACGTCTCCATATCACACACTTCCTTAGTGGACGCGGGCCGAGAATGGATGACTTCGAAACTCCATTGATTTCTATTCTCCAGCAGTGCCCGAACCTGGAGATTTTCATCGTTGACTGGCCGATGTCCACTGCATTCGGGCCTATAGCGGATACTTTAGGGACGTACTGCCATAATCTGCGGACGGTACACTGGCACGTACCATCTGAACTACTCTCCAAAGTAATCTGGGCACTCGACACACTGCCTAATCTCGTATCTGTTCATGTCGAGTTTGACGCAGCGGTGAAGGAATCGGACGCCATCACGCTCGGATCAGCTCAGGATGTCAAGCTGAGGTTGCCAAATCTGCAACAGCTTTTCCTGAAAGGGTTCTGTCAGGACTTCCTTGAGCAAGCAATAGGATGGGCGCTCCCCATGCTGCGTAGCTTCTCGTTTAATTTTGGGACTAGCCAACATGATGTCCCAGACGTAGTTTCATTCCTCGCACAACACGGCACAAGCCTGCTCTTCCTCGATTTAAACTGTATCCCAGCTCTCGATGTTCGCACCATTCTGGACCTCTGTCCCATCCTCGCTACATTCTGTTTCAATCTCGACTGGAAGATCACCCCCGCTCCTAATCCCGACGCGGATCCCGATCATCCTGAGGACGAGGCGATGTTGCCTGTCACCCTTGCCAACCGTCCGCACGCCCACATCATGCACATCGGTCTACATGGCTGCCTATACGCCTTCGGTGTAGGCTATGCAGCCGCATACGCCGATGCCGACCCCGTTCGGACCATAATGATCCACCAGACAAACGACCGCAACTTCAAAGCGATCACCAAAGCCACCTTTCCAAAATTGGAGAGGGTGAGGGTTTTGAGCCCGACGGTGTTGCAGGACTTGAATGAGAATAATGGGCCAGCGGAAACATGTTTCGGGCGATGGGAAAGGTGGTGGGAGATGTGTACGAATATGCGTGTTCGGCTCGAGGACTGCTCTGGGGGAGTGTTAGGAAACCTCCCTCAGGATCCCGAAGACGAAGAGTATGACAGCGACGAGCTTGCGGAAGGAGAGGAGTACGAATACGTTACGGACGAGGAAGTCGAGGAGGAAAGGAGCGGGAGTGTCAGCATTACGGAGTTGAGGCAGCTGCTCGAGGAATGCAGGAGGATGTCCGAGGAACGGGAGGAAGAGTCGCCGTTCCAGTTTTTCCTTACCCAACCGAATGGATATATGAATAACCCGCGCTAACTTTCAATGACCACCAGCCTTTCCCTCTGGTTTTCGAGTTTTAAATGCTCCCCTCTGGACAACGTCTTGAATGATATCCAGTGCTCTCGCTGTATACGTTTTCTCGCCTTCGCTCAATCGTTCTCGACCTGCGAAGATTTAGCCCTGGCACGGTATTGTCAAAGAAATGGCATGCCTATGATCGCCCAGTTGCGGGTGCTGGGAATGCGAAGCGTATCGCACTCTATCTTCCACCCTAGCCACTGGCTAAGACTTGCCAGCCAGATCCTGTACATCGAATACTGGCTCTGGTGACCTCCTTCGCTCCCCAGATTTAACCCCTCAATGAACTCTGCGTCAACGACCGATCCCAGACTCGAATCAGAGAATTTTGCCGAAGAGGAACGCGAAAAACGCTCGTCAAATGACCACGCGCAACAGGGTATGGAGAGATAGCCTGATGCATGCTCCAAGGTCGCGATGACGGGGAGCCAAGGTGTGAGTTCGTCAGCATGGTTTCCAATGAGAAATGTTCTAGGTTTGAGATAGGGGACGTGGTTGTTTGGCTCGTTGAGGGTATATTGGGTTGGGTCGAGTGCGAGGACGTGGAGGGCTGCTCGAGTGGCTTCTGAGTAATGTTCCCAGGACGTACGGGCACGGAGGTCGATGCCGTGACCTTCGTAGCCCTCGGAAACTAGTATGTGAGTGAGGAGCCCGTTTCCGCAACTGTGAGTACATGTCAGCGAGTGGTGCGACCTGTTCCTCGAAAGCTTACCCGAGATCTAGGAATCCGCCTGGAGGACGCGGCCAGTGCTTCCAGGGTGGATCCGAAGCACCAGGATTGTCTTCGGATGCTCCAAATGATTTCTTCCAAAGTAGCATCAAATACGTCGCGATCCCGATATCCTATGTCATCGGTAAGTGAAGAGATCATTTGCTCGGCCCGGTGCTCTCACCTCATAAACATGCTTCAGTGGATCGGTCACCTCCTTCCACTCCCCGACTAGGTGCTTGTGTCGTTCTCGCACAATGAGGTATAAATCCTGGTATTCCTCCCTCGCGATCACGCAATCATGCTTTACCCGCTTTTGATATTTAGTTAGCGCACCCCAGCCATAGCGATGCAGGGTATCGAGGAGCGCTAGTGAGGTGCGATAAAGCCGCGAGTTCAGGTCTGTGGGCGTATCGGGCAGAACGACAGCTTCGATTCGGATGATGGCTGGTGTAGAAGGTATATAGCGAAACGCGAGGTAACGGACTGCAGGGTGATAATATGGCAAGGAGTCTCCAGGGGCAAGGATAGGCGTCAACACGAGCGTAGAGGGTATACCTGCGAATTCACCCGAGGTGGATGCGTAGAGAGTACAATTTTGTTCGAGGCTTGCGTCGCGACCAGGTCGTCGAGGGAGTAGTCTGCGACGGATGTTGTGGACGGAACAAAGTCCTTTAAGAAATCCCGAGGAATCATTCCCCGTGCATGGCGTATCGCTCACGGTTTCTGAGCGAAGGATAAGCGTCGAGTTATATTCCGGATGATGGATGAGTTGGTCAACAGCACTCTCAAACTAGGCAGAATGGATTTTTCGGTGGCCTAATCAGGGAGAAAAAGACTGACTTACCAGCTCTAATGGAAAATCGGCGGGACAGCTAAGTATGGGAAACCATTTATCATTTTCCGTGGTCGATATTAGCGGGGGGAATAGTTGAACTTTAGTGTCACAGGGAGAAGGAGAGAATCGTGGACGACTGCCAGGCTGGGTCATCAGTCTCAGAGTTGTGTGGTATCAGTGGTCCACAACACCGGGAAAAACTGTAAAAGATTAGATCTTAACATCGGATCAGCTCTCCAGTTTGACACCGGCGATGCCACGTGGCGCCTTTAAATTCGCCAGGAAAGGTAGGCGAATAACAACGAATCGCACTTCACTCGTTCGTCGTCTCATAGATAACTCCAAACTTCAAAGAGTCCAAATATGATCGACCAAATGGGCAAGGAAATCGAGGGCCAAGAGATTCAGCTTGGATGGTTGCCGGTAACGTACGGAGCCTCTTTAATTCGCCATCGGCGCCAATCGAACCTGAGTTAGTAACGCGGAAATCATCATGCGGCAGACCTCGTGCGCCACGTTTGTGTTCAATGCTGTCAGCGCGCCTAACACCAGAGGGACGTTATCTTTAACGCGAGGTAACCTTACCAATGTTCTGCTGCGCGGAATTAATACCCTCGACAGCTAAACCATCTTCGACGTGTCTCCCACTGCTCTAAGTCTACACCCGCTCGTCAATATCGTAAACATCTCTAGCGCACCGATGGAACTCGCCCACGGAACACCGAGACCTCTGTGGTCGATATCAGGGCACAAGGACGTTATCAAGTCAATCGTATTCCTCCTTGGGGGAGAACACGTTATTACCTGTTCGTGGGACCACACAATACGCGTATGGGACACAACGACGGGTGAGGAAGATGGAACACCGATGGAGCACGATGACTGGGTCAATGATATTGCCATCACGAAAGATGGGAAGAGGATAGTAAGTGTTAGTGATGATGGCTGGGTAAGGGTGTGGGAGGTGGAAACACACGAGCTCTTGAAGGGATGGAAAGACAATGGCGACATGATCTATTCCATTTCCATTGCACCGGACGACGAATTGCTCGCTAGTGGTAGTAGAGCTGGAACGATAATCATCAGAGAGGCGGAGAGCGGGGAAGTCGAGCATTCCTTAAGCACAGATGATTGGGTCTGGTCACTCTGCTTCTCTCCAAATGGGGGGAAGATCGCGTCCGGCCATTGAAATGGCACAGTCCAAATTTTCGACATTGCTACTGGACATCTCATCCAAGAAAATAAATGCCACGAATCTGATGTCACTCGTGTATGCTGGTCACTCGATGGCAGGCACCTCTTCTCGGGGTCAAAGGATCAAACTGTTCGGATGTCGGATCCGGAAAGTGGGGAAATGATGGGGGGGCCATGGCAGGATCATTGTGATGAGGTATACTCACTCGCCCTCTCACCGGACAGTATGCGCTTAGCCAGCGCCTCCGGCGACAAAACCATCCGCCTCTGGAACATAGAATCTCAGCCTGGCGAGCCTTACGAACCACTCCAACATGACGAAGCACTGTGGGCAGTTACATTCTCCCCCACCGGCGAGTTTATCGCAACTGGCGGCGCGATCGGCTGGCTTTCCATATGGCGAGTCCCGTGGTGGGACGACACTTGGAAGCAGGTGAGTGCCTGCGACCCATCACTCGATTTTAAAACGATGCTCACTGCGATCGTAAAGGAGGTTGCAACGTCTTTCCTGGATTTGTGTCGCCCCCCAGTCTTCGTATTCTCCTTATTAACCGCCCACCTCTCCAGCAGCCCGCTGTGACGGCACCTACCGGTCCCAAACACGACGAAGGCTTCGGTCGCGCCGCGGACTTTCTTAGAGTGAGTGTTTATAATATGCATATGATGCCTTTCATCCGACGAACCCACGGGACCACATAGTTCGCCACGCACGCGCCTGCTTCCTCCCGACTTCCTTCGCGTGGTCGGCACATGAACCCTGGAACATCAAGATACCATAGCCCGCATGTATCTTGGAACCCATGGAGGGGAATCTCCAGCTTGCTCATGCGTCGTCCCCGTAACGAGTATGATTCTCAACCACGAGAAGTGCATACTATACGCAGCGGCTATGCAGAACCCGTAGGGCTCGCGTTCCCACGTATTTCTTCATTTTTACTGAACATCTCTGCAGCGGGTGTGGGTCGGAAGTGAAAGGGCACCCGAGTCACAACTCCCACAACAACTTGAAACAACGCCAGGTCACTATGGGCTCTACTCAATTCTTCCGCTAACGCCTCCCGGCTCGGAGTCGAACTCGATCGACGCTGATGGAAGTCACCAGACGAGCCCTAAGGAACTGAGCGCCAGCTACTGTTGTGGGCTATTCTCTCGCAGACCAAAACTTGCTTCTACTGCTGCGGCCCCTAGTAGCGAGCTTCCCGTGCGCAACGACCACACCGCTAACGCCCCGGATCTCCCTGCTCTTGCGCCCCCAGCCATAGTGCCACGAGACACGCTCGACCTTCCTGCGGTCGTTGATCCACCGCTGCCCGGCAGCTCTTGACGGTTCCAACTGCTGTTGCCTTCGGCACTCCTTCGAATCCAATCGTACACGCAAGTCATGAATTTCTGTTCGCCGTCTCTCCTGTATTTAAAAACCTTAGATGTAGATATGTATATTTCGGGTGGTATGGATGATACCCTGCGCAATCCCCTTTGAGTTTCTTTAGCACAGAGCATGTTCGCCATATAATATCGTTTCTGTTACTGAGCACAACGACGGCCCGGGAGTCGAGGATAGTGGTCATTCAAGCCAATGAATCGTGCGTTTTGCTGATCTGGCGATCACTTCATTTGACAGAATATTATCATATGTAACAAAAAGGAACAAAAGAGAGCGTCTGAATAGAAAATGCTAGAGAAGGCGGACAAAACTTGGGTAATATGAAGAAAGCGAGCGGTATGCGACCCAAAGAAAGACCATCACATCTCCAAAATGTTCACGCGGATCACAAAGGCATGCCGATGTTGATTGGGTCACAGCCCATGTTGATGAAACCGTTCTGCAGCGCGAGATTAGCAGTCGGTTCAGTGAACACAAAAGAGGGACACAAGAGCGCTTACGTAGTGCGAGGTGCCAGAGCAACAAACGGGGTTCTGTTCACATTGAGCGCCAGAGCCAGCTCCGCCGATTGGAATGGGATTGCAATTCATGCCAACTTGGCCAGTACCTGACATTGGAATAGCCAGGAGATTCAGAAGCTTGCCGGTATCCTCGTCGTCAGCCTGTGGATCATTAAGGTTAGTTACGAACAGCAGGTCCAGGAGGGGCATACTGATTGGACGCTGTTACAGCATTGCAAAGAGCCAGTGTTGCACTGGGGGTTTCGCCCGATGAGCGGACCGCCAAAGGCAAGAACGACGAAAGGAAGTACGACGAGAAGGGTGCGAGTGAGCATCTTGCGGAAAGGTGTTGTACGCTGAGTGTGACGTTTAAAACGAGTGTAGGGGTTGGAGCTTTGCGGCAGCGGGAGGACGAACGATGGGGGCGGAAGACAGAGCCAGGGGTCTGCTTTATATCTTGATGAAACGAAGAAAACCCCGAGCCCTGTATTTCATTCCTTGCGTTAGCACCATACCTTCGTAGAGTTTGAAAATTTGGTATGCTGAGCTAGTGAGCTAACGAAAAGCCCGATCGTATGGAACCTTGTATTCTGACTGAATGTCGCATGGCCCGAACAACGCGGTCATGTTGCTGTCGCCGTCGAAGGCAACTTATCTTGCAACTTATCTTGAATCAAGTTTAATAACAGTTAAAACTTGAAACGTGCCTACTTAGGACAATGACATTTGTTGAAACATGCTGCAGCGTCGGCGCGTGAGTGGACTGTACTCGACACATTGAATATCAACTTGAAATTGACTTGATATAACCTGATTTTGGAATATGCAAACAGTACTCAAGATTGTGGGATGCGGTATATGGGCATCCCGCGATCACGTTGCCTTCACTGTCTGCAATGCAATAGGCATGCGGCTGAATTCCTGTTTCATTGGTTCTGATGTCCGTAAGCTTAGGAAGCGTCGAAATGAAAAGCTTCTTGCCCAGGTTACCGAAATCCTTTAATTGACGGGCGTGCCAAACACAACCGGCATCGAGGGTGGTGCTGCACTACAACTTGAAGCCGCTCGCGATGCGGTGTCGGTTTGATGTTCTCCGCAAGGCCAATAGGACATACCAGGCCTGCGATGCTTCGAAGGTTTATCGAAGGTCGGTATTAAAAGAAAAGTCTGCCTAGAACGTCGAGCGCGCACTGTGAGAAGCAACAGAGCATGCGGAGGCCGCGTGAAGGCTGATGCGGCGTGAGTACTTCGGCTCTTCACTCGAAATGTGTGCTACCTTATCACAGGGGTAGGTAGCCGCCTTCGTGATTCCAAGTCGGCGCAAGCTGAACAAATCCATATCGTAGAGCACAACCCACTATAACTTGAGATGCATCGCTGTCTCGAAATACCCGAGATCTTGCTCGAGATCCTCGAGATTGTCTTCGCCGCAAAGAACGGCTATCCTGATGTTGCGGGTCTAGCACGAACCTGTCGATCATTCAATGGACCAGCTCTCGATGTCCTGTGGTGCACTCAGTTGTCGCTTTTGCCTTTGGTCATGTGTTTTCCGCGGGACGTCCTTGAATTCTCAAGTGACAAGCGGAGTGCTAGCATTACAGTGGTGCGTGTCCTTGAAAGCGTTCCACTCACGTTGTACAGTAGCTGAGTGGCACCGCCTGGGATTTTGGTTAACCAGAAGCTTGCAAAAGTACCATCTGTACAAGATTGGGAAAGACCACTTTTGCATGCGAAACGGATCAGAACCGTAGAGCCAGACCGCCAGTTCTGGATGGTCGCAACTTACAAACTCGATAAGAATATCTTACAACCTCTTCTCCAGTCGTGCCCTTCCCAATCGCTGCTCCCCAATCTTCGGAATCTTTCTTACTTCGTCTTATCTGATTCCGGCCACGAAGATGCTTCATATGTCTCATTGCTGTTCATGGTGTTCAATCCAAGCTCGCTTCGCTCGCTCACGTTCAGGTCGCCTAGAGGCCTGAATCCCGATGACGCGAAAGGATTTGCGACTAAACTATCCCAATGCTGCAAATATATCGAATCTATCGACGTCTCTTTAAGTGAGATCACCAATTTGTACGTTTGTGGTGGGCTCAGATTGCATCACCAGGTCTACCGTCTATAGAGCCTTACGAATATGTCGAAGCTTTTGCTTCACTCAAAAATCTGAAAAGTTTTGGATCAACACTCCTTGGTCTGGTCGACATATCAACGGATTCTTTCTTCAGCTATGATCACACTTTGACATTTCCATATCCACCAACGCCTGCTTTCTTCGGCTATGATCACACTTTAACCCTTCCACAGGACGCCTTTCCGTCCATCCGCAACCTCCGTCTCACATATTGCTCAGCGAGCTTTGCTCTGCAACTTCTCAAGTCTATCCACTCGACAGAACTGATGGATATTAATCTATCCATTACAGGGCATGTCGCTGTCGATGTACTCAGGGAGTTAAGCAGTGCGATAACAGCATGTCCGTCCTGGACGGAATCCATGCGCTCCCTGATGCTTTCCATGGCTTCTTCCACCATGTCAGACGAGGACGTTAGGCCCTTGCTGGCTTTGAAGCAACTCCGCTGCTTGTGTCTGGGTAACACCGGGCTTGTGCTCGATGACCATCTGCTTGATGACATGGCGAAGGCTTGGCCAATGCTGGAGCATCTTCATCTCATGAACGACACGCCCTCGCGCAGCGCATCCAACGCCACGTTGAAGGGGCTCGTGCCATTCACGAGATATTGCCCGAATCTCGTCTCTGTAGGTCTTCGGTTGGACGCGAGAGAAATACCTACTCTTTCCAATTCTAAGGATCTCTCTCATCCTGCGTCCGCTGTGGAGGACAGGAGCGCCATCTCAATATGCATGGACGTGCAATCAGAGATTCGAGATTCCGCCGGTGTAGCAGCATACCTTTTGGACCTCTTCCCTAAGGTCACGCTACGCCTTGCGGGTGGTCGAGGTGGTTTCCAACAAGCCGCGATGTGGCAAAGAGTTTCGCGAATAATCGATGACAAGCTGGAGCAAACTCCGCAACCAATGAATCGATTACACCGTCTCCTTGTTCCCCAGGGTGAGCTCGGCTCTCGTTGTGCTTTCTGGCACTTGCTGACTGCAGCTGCTGTATCCCAGATTTTAACTGAGCCGACGTCAGCTTCCAACATCAAGTTGGAGATCTATGACCATGTTATTTGGCACTCTCCTGTTAAACCATGCTACTTTGTCTTCATTCCATGTACTCACAAATTCTTTCTTATCATTACGGTGATCACTGGTAAATACCCCATTACCAGTGCTGTCTGTATCAAATACGAAGCCTCCTAACCCTGTTCATGATCGCAAGATATCAAGGGTGGCTACTGTGTGACTTTTCACTGGGTCAACGTAAAGCTAGTCATACCACACACAGTCGGCATCTACTCGGAGCCTTTCTGGGCTGCACATCTCTACCGGAACCATGGATAACGACCAGTTACCCTTGGTCGGCACTCTCAGCGTGTCGTTGAGGCTGATCGATTCTCTTGCTTTCTTAGGGGTTGCTGGGATCTTGTATGCGTGGAAAACATCACGCGTCACTAGTGCACAGTACCCTCCAGGTCCACCTTCGTCATTTCTCACGGGCAACTTGCGCGACATACCTTCAGGTGGCGAGGAGTGGGCTCAATACAGAGACTTATCAAGGAAACATGGTGCGGGTTTCGCACTACGTGCCCGCCCATAGTCCATATTACTGACTTTTTCATTTCATTTGTCGTGATGAAGCCAGTGATGTCATTCATTTCCGGGTTTTTGGCAAGCACTATATCGCGATCAACTCTGCACAGGCGGCTTACGATCTCCTCGACCAACGAGGAACCATTTACTCGAGCAGGCCTCGGATGCCGATGCTCAAAGAGCTGTAGGGGTCTTCTGTGGTTCGTCTATAAGTTGAGCGCCTAACGATACTTGCTCTCTAGGATGGGCTGGGAGTGGAACTTAGTGCTGATGGCATATGGAGAGAGCTTTTTCGCACACCGTCGCATCGTTCAGCAAGAATTCGCGCCCCGCATAGTTTCAAGCGCATACCAGCCCATCGTGGCGAAGGAGTGCAAGTTGCTCCTCGGCAAGCTACTCCGATCTCCCGATAACTTCGTTCACCACTTGAAGAGGTACTTTCAACGCATGTTATAGCATATATCAGAGAGCAAGTCAGCTGACCGTAAGATTCTAGTTTGGCAGCGGCGGTCATAATGATGATCGCGTATGGACACCAGATTGACCCTCAAGGTGACAAATACGTCAAGCTCGCAGAAGAAGTTCGAGACAGCGGTGCTGGTCCCCCCGGAACATACCTCGTCGATATGCTCCCAGCTTGTGGGCACAAAGTTCTTGTTTAAACTCCATTCTCAGCGCTCACATATGATGGACAGTAAAATATGTTCCTGAGTGGTTTCCTGGTGCGTACTTCAAGCGTCGGGCGCGATGGGGAAAGGGTCTTGCATTGCAAATGCGTAGTGAACCTCATGCCATGGTCAAAACGAAAATGGTCAGCGCCCCTGTACTGTCAGCTTGACCACTGATCTCACCGGGTTTCTACAGGCGACTGGCAATGCAGTTCCTTGCATGACATCGAAATTGGTCGATGCTCTGTCAGCATCTCCTGAGGCCGACCGTGATGAGCTGATAATGAACTGTACTGGAACCGTCTACGGCGGTGTGTTAGTTCCTGACATGCTAGCTCCCCTGTGCTAATCATCTGGACCGCATCGGCAGCTGGTGCTGATACCGTAAGTCGCTTGTCATGGAACATCGGATACAGGTCAATGCTGATTCTTGATGATGTTTTTCAGACCGTGGCAGCGTTGACAAATTTCTTCCTTGCGATGATTCTGTACCCTGGCGTACAACAAAAGGCACAACGGGAAATCGACTCTGTGATTGAGAAGGATCGACTACCAGAGTTCAGTGACCGAGCTTCCCTACCCTTTATAGATTGCATTGTGAAGGAGACTCTCCGCTGGAAGCCCGTCACGCCCCTAGGTGATTCCCTTTGCGTTATGGGATTCATCAAAATCATCTCATTCTATTTCAGGAGTACCGCATTCAACCACTGAGAACGATGTTTACCGTGACATGTTCATCCCGAAGGATGCTACAGTCATACCTAATCTTTGGTAAACTTTTGGCCTGCTCGGTATAATCTAAGACTGATGATCATTACCCGACTATAGGGCCATGCTTCACGATCCAGAAGTATACCACAATCCAGAGGAATTCAACCCGGAGAGATATTTGCCAACTGAAACGCGTGACGCATGTCCAGACCCATCCCGTGTCATGTGGGGTTTCGGGAGAAGGTACGATCGCTGACGTATATCCCGTTGATATGAGTGACCAATCTATTCTCCGCTAGGATTTGTCCCGGCCGCCATCTCGCGGATTCTTCGCTCTGGATGGCAATGGTTTCCGTGCTTTGGGCGTTCAACCTCGAGAAGCCGAGGGACTCGCAAGGCAATGTCATTGAGCCGGTTGTAACACATGGCTCTGACATCGTCAGGCAAGTTATTCATACATTCGCATGCTTTGAGTTTCTCTGAAAATTGCCGTGTGCAGTATTCCTGGCCCCTTTACTTGCAAGATAACACCTCGATCTGGTGATATGGAGTCGTTTATTGGCCATTTTGACTTCGACCAGTGATTTCATTAGACTATAAAATGAATGTTAGAGATTCTGTCTGCCAATAGTTTCCCCCGCAGTGCCCAATATGTCGTCTCAGTTCCACACAAAAAGACGAGCGCTCTTTGTACCAGGAACGCATCGCGCAGTTGCTGATGTCACGATATGTCATCATCCGCACTTTTTCCTTCCAAAGCTTCCATGTTTTCGTTGAAATCAGCTTACTATGTAACCCCCAGAGCCGTCGCTATTTTCTTCATCCCTTTTGTCTCGGCTTCCGCTGGGGAAGGGATCGCCTGACAATCCTTCTCCATCACGTCAGGTACCGGCCGCTCTACACAAGCAACACATTGTAAATGGAGATGTTTTCGTCCACACCCGCACCCCGACATCTGTCAAATTACGGAACACTACGATAGGAGTTTGAGACTGAGAATTCTGGCGGCGCCGTACAGTGTGCGTATAAGTATGATGAAGAATTCAACGGTCAACGTTCGTGATTTGCATCCCAAAAGAAGTCTTCGACATGTTCAAGCTCATAAAGCCAGTCTTCAGTGTCTGTTTGCTCTCTGCGTTATTTGCTGGGGTCCTCGCCGAGGTACGTCAAAGACAGTCACTTCCCTGGCATACAAATCTCAGCACGAGTTCATGTGCAGGTCACGGACTGCCCCGTTACCTACACTGTGACCACGAGCTACACCGGCCTCATTGAGGCCCCTGGCACTACCTACCCATACACCACAACCGTTACTTTGACGGAAGTCAGCTATCCATTGACAACCCAGACGAGCACCGAGGCATGGACGTATGAGGGCACTACGAGCACGTACACATACACGACGACATACACTGACTGGTGGGGACCATTCCCCACGAACTGCGACTAATCAGTTTGGGTTCGTAACGTCACATCAGTGAGCACGAAGCACGTACTCATTCACATGCTTACAGAATATTTGGACGCTCCGTGAAGAATTTTTTTTGAATTCGTTGGGCATTGAGAGAAGTGGGTGCTATGGCTTAGAGGGGAAAGCCGACAATTTGCTTGTAATATATTTTTGCTTCCAGAGCGATACAATCTTAGCGAGTCATAAGCGCGGCGATGTCTGTTGGGATCTCAGGTCTCTTCAACCACTCAGCCTGCCAACCGTCTCTCGGACCCTCAACCCCCTCGACGTTCGGTAGTCCGAACACAGCTGTCACCAACCAATCGTCTTGTCCATTTCCGTCGTTCTTGCCCATCAATGTCGGCATCACAGCTCGCGGAACAATTAGGTTCGAGTTCGCGTCTGTGCGCATGGCCTGGCCCGTACGTGAGGTAGGAGAGGAGAGGTCAACGATGCCCGAAACGCCTGCTTTTGAGAGTGCGCGAGCCTCGGGGCCATTCTCCAGTGTTCCATACCCGCCGTTAGGAGATTCAGGCTCGAGAGCCCGCTCGTCCTCGCGTTGGCCGTAGATTGCCCAGCCTCCTTCCGCTGTAAGCAGTTTGCGCGATGAGCGAATGCGGTGTATGCGGAGGTGCCACAGCGGCGCTGAGGGAGACGGAGGTACGAGCCACGTCTCCACCTCCACACCAGACCAGGGGTACCACATCGATCGTAGCCATTTACCCCCCTCGATCCTTGCCTCTTTCGTCTCTCTTCGCACCTTCCAAATCTCTCCATTATCTTCGGAGAGGGCAAGTGCCGAATCGATAGCGTGCTCTTCCAGCGTCAGTGACGCAACAGGCACGCTGTACCCGAACGCAGATGAATACGCGAATTTGCCGTACTTCGCTGCGGACTGCTTCACAGGGTAGGAGCATTGCTGCCCACTACTGAGCAAGTACGTGTGACCTCCGACGTTTGTCAGGATGTGCAGTGGCTTTTCTACCGCCCAGGTGGTGCCTACGAGGTGGCTCGGATAGGGCTCTTCTTCGGACGTCCAGTAAGGGTGTGAATCTGGCAACGCGAGACAGATGAAAGCCTTGCAGGCCCAGTAAACCGATCCGCCAGAGTTATAGCTCTCCAGCATGTTCATGTTGGGGTAACAGTACCCGAGTGTAAGTGTGCCGTCCGCAGCCCATGCACCTGGTGTCTTCATCCAAGCGCGAATATTGCGCAGTTGAAGACCCTTCAGTTGGCCCCAGGTGAGAGGGGCAGGAGGCTCAGGAAGGGAGAATGACAGAGCAGACCAGAAGGCGGACATGGCGCAGCGGTATACCATACTTCTTCCGAAAGGGATGGCGTTTCCTAAATATAGAAGGATGTTAGAGCCTAAGTTTGATTATGAGTGTCCAAACTGACCTTCCTGGTCGAAGTAGTGAATGAAGTCAAGTGCGAATTTGCGTCCCCTGTTCCTGTACTCTTCCGCGCGAACTGGATCATCTTTCTCCATGATCTTTGCGTACACAAGCTGGGCGACTTGAATGGCAAACGAGGACGAATAGTAGTCGAGCTGAACAACGCCTTCTGGGCCATCTCGAGACCACCCATCGCCGATGTAGAATGTATCAAGGTGGTCGAGATCCGCCTTCATGCGGGCAGCGTCAAACTTAGGGGAGCCTACGCGCGACAAGCCGAGATTCGCAAAGACCTGTAAGTGGCATAAACTATGATAAATTCGAGATTTGATCTGGAAACTTACACGGAACCATAACCAGTTCGTGTTAGGCATTTCCTTATCGTTCATTCCACCTAGCCAGGCTCCTAGATGCTGTTTGGACTGCTCATCAAGGGGGTCCCAAAGCTGCTCCCTTGCTACAGCCAGCGAGTACCCTATTGCAGAGCACTCAACCATGCGCTGATCTCTATCGCGCATGTTACCCCAGAATTCAGGGTGCGTCGGATTCGTCCCGCTTGCGAATCCTCTGACCCAACGGTGTGTGCCATCATATGAGCCACCACCTGCAAGGAGAGATGCAAGGGCCCATATTGGTCTGGAAAATCCCTCAAGTTGGGCAGCAACATCATCAAAATGCGTCCCAGTATGAGAGAGGTGAATGCGAGCTCCACCAGGCGAAGTGTGCCCCGCCAGAGGGTCGAGGACGTTACGAAGGAACGCAGCGACGTCTGACTTCGACTTTAGCGGGTTTTTAACCCATGGGCGGGTAGACGCAAACTGATCAGCAGTCATTTCTGGGATGATAAGTGTAGAACGGAGTGCAACATTGACTGAGGCACTTATAGGGGAGGATATTCCTCGGGAACGGACCGAACGGACCGACGAAGCAGCGGTCACCAGAGCAGGTCATCGTTCATCGATGCACCCAACGAAGGTCACTTGGTTAACATTGAAGGCTGTGAAAAATCATTTACCCGCTTGTCTCCATGTTTCTAGGGCGCTCATTACATTAAAAGCTCCAAGTGAGGAGAAAGTCGGTCACTGGCGTCCGCCACGGCTTTCCAAGAGTTGCTCAATCCACTAGCATCGACTCTTCCTACTTCTGACGGTGCGCGACAGGTGGATATCTTAACGTTAAACAGACGACGACGAAAGTTGGAACGAGGGAGGAAAGGAGAAAGAGTCGACAGCAGCATTTGCTTTTCCGGACACGTGACCGCGATGCGAGTGCCTCGCCTACGTTTGCAATGTGTAAATTCACGTAAAGCGGGATGAATAAACAACAAGTTCGATCAAGGATGTACACTTATGAAGGTCGGTAGGAGCTGACTACCAATGTGGAATGGAGGTGTCCGCTAAATCAGCCGGGATCGTTTATCAAAGTCTACAGTGCTATGCATTCGCTGGCGGGAAAGAGGGATACGCTGGCAATATACATCGATGGCCGTCCCGGGCATGTTCCTCGTATATGAATTGTATGCCCACGTCGACGGTGGTGGTGGCGACCGAACGAGAGCCCCCTGGATAGACGGTGGCGGATAACAACGAATGCACCCACCGAGTCAAAAGACAGAATGTCAGCGAGAAGTTATTGTGATTTATCCGCGTGTGGAAACGTGCGCAGCCTGGGGCAATCATGGGCAATAGAGAGTACCCTATGACTGTCTTACCGTCACAACCCAAAACCGTGATCCACAGTCCCTAGGTCTGAATCGCCCTCCCCAAAGCTGATGGATGGCGCCCCAAGTCCTTTCGCGTCGTCGATTGTCTCTTGGATGCCTCATTTCGAATCTTTATTGGGGTAGACTGCATTTCTCAAATAGAAGCTGAAGGTGCAGATCTTGGTGGTTGGTGTCGGTATTCGGGGGTAGGGGGTAGGGTCAACTGACGGATCTGAGTCTCATAAGAAACCGCCAGGCTTCAAAGTGGCTCATAGCTCTTATGCAAGACACCTGCATGGGGTCCTGAGGTCGTCAAGCACTTGGCGATGCACGGTGTTAGTGAGTTCCTGAGAATATTGAATTTTACGAGAGAAGGGTCAAAACAAAGACCAGACTTGTCTGGTATAAATTATGAGGAAACGGACCCCAGTCTGCATCAAAGAGCACAATAATATGGCTTCCCAGCTACAGATATTTTGAAACGGGGAAAGTGGCAGCTCAAAGCTTTGAGCGCATACCAGCGCGAGCCAAAGAGTGGAGCAGACGTGTTGAAGGGGCCAATTGAATGTTATGTGCATGATATGGGTATTGGGGTATCCGTGGAGAAAGCTCGCACCGCAGCAGATCAAGGAAGCAGAAGGCCCATCTGTTTTTGAGTGCGTCTTCGTAGTAACGCCTACCATACGCCAGCCAAGCAGTGCCTGAGAGAGCGCGTGGCGGATCGGAATGATTGCAGAAGCTCTGATACCGAGAGTCCAACGTCCCGCCCATGATGCTTCCCACAAGGAAACTGTGATGAAACACCGCGGATTTGCAATTAGGTACCCTGGCAAAATTGGACGTCGCGGGTCCTCGAGAAGAGTCCCGGTTAGGCTATTGACTGAGGCGCTTGAAGGAAAATACATGGGTGTTCGTGCGTGGGAGGACACGCTTGATCGTCCAGTCGCACGCACTCGGCCGGTTCAGTAACAGTGTCGTGAAGAGTGGTACGCACAGCAGCGAAAATGGCTCGCCGATGCCGGTGCCTTGCCAGTTTTTCCAAGCGCACACGGTCATACAGCAGATAACAAGTGGGAACGGCGTCCTGTTATCGTGATCAGAGTCCAGAAGTGGAACACAGTTCTTTGTCTGTCACAGATGCATGGAATGATCACGAAAGCCTTACGTCGTTCACAGTTGCATCGTGTCTCGCGCGTGTCTTGAGCTACCCTACAGCATTGGCCAAATGGTAGGCACTGCATATGATACCGCGAACAAGATGAAATGCAAGTCCAGCGTTCTCCTCATGGCATCTGACTGAGACGACGCTCGGAACGGGAAGGTCTGTGTGGTCACGTGTGCAACTAGGCTTAATATGGGCAATTAATTGAATTATGTTGTGGCAACCAATTTAGGAGGCTAACAAATAAATAGCTTGGTAGCTACGTCCCTGTTCTCTCTTGCGACCGGCCTGGAAAACGATCCTATTTACCGATATTCTACATCTACAGGACGACGAGTAACACCACACATTGCCTAGACTAGTAGCGCTCACCGGGGTCGGTGATCTCATTGACAGCGCCTTTTCAGTCTCGGCTGGGTCCAGTTGGCAGCGGAAGCATTTGGCTTGCCGAAGAAGTCGACCTTGGGTACAGCTCCACCCTAGACACTCCGACTCGCGAGTATCCCATCCTGTCTGCAGTCCTTTCTTTCACATCCCACACCGGTGCATCAGGACCTCTCTGCGGTCACCAGATCAATCTTACCGTTTTGATAACAACACACAGGAATTAAATCTGCGCTATCGGGGCAGCACAGTGAGTCAGTGACGAACTTATCGACATCTTCTTCTGGATTCCTTTGGAGTAAGCTGGTTCCGGTGCCCTTGGTTGACCTTTGGTTGACCTCAGCTGTCGTGAGTGCTCAGGTGCCATGAAAACTCCCATTGCACTTGCTGATCGTTAGTCACACCACTGTGCTCAATTTAGCGTCATACTCGCGTCCATTAGGCATTCCGGTTGATTGTCTCACCCGCCCCTCTCGCAGAAAGTCGCATAGGAGAATTTTACTCTCAAACTCACCGTTCATTTGGTCCTCACGCCGCGTGGGCTTGGGTTATCAGATTTCTAGGACGACCAACACGGAAAGTTCGCGCTATCTGATTCCCACTTATCAGACCACACAACTGGAACGCGGCTTTCCATTCCGCGAAGTCATCGCTGCTTAATCTCTAGCTGCTGCGCTGCAAAGCTTTCACTTCTCGTTCCCTTTCCTATCACTGCCAATTTACTGCTGCCTCGGCTTTACTTTCCCTCTACCCCATATCTGAGAGTTCGATTATCGACTCCAAACAATCTACAAGCAACCTGTCATATTCAATCTTTTACCCCGACCCCCGTGTCTCACATCGTAAGATGGACACTGCCCAGCCTCCGATTTCAGCTTCCGCCAATTCTGATCCCGCTCCCATACCTTCTTCGAGCCAACAACAACCGCCATCACCCACAGCACCCTCGAGCCCACCGTTTGCAGACTCTGTCGTGCGACCTTTTACGTCTCAAGGCAGTACTCCTACCCAAACACTAGCATACCATTATCCTCCCCCAACCCGCTCTTCTGAGCGTCCTTATACTGCACACGGTACATCGAATCCACCACCCACTGTCTTTGGCCCCTACATGTCCGCTAGCGCCCGCACCTCCTACACACGGGTTGACGTTGACTCCGCACCACCTGCAATGTATCCTGCCTTGCCACTTCCAAGCATACCAACTAGCTCCGCAGAGCTGAATCCAACTTCCAGTGCTGTACCAAATAATGAGGCCTCAGAATCCCAGATTCCTCAAACACCTCAAATCTCTCTCACATTTTTACTGGTGTCAGGCCGGAGGAAGGTGCAGTCGTTTGACCCAGAGACGACTGTGGGTCGAGTGAAAGAGCTTGTGTGGAACGCGTGGCCTGCGCGCGATGCAGGTGGGTCCTTTCCATATGAATGAACGCACGGGCGTGCTCGTGTGACGGAGCGCTGACGGAGTCTCCACTTTGGGGCTTCTAGAATGGATTGATGAGCGTCCGCCCGCGCCGTCCTATCTCCGAATACTGTATTTGGGTAAGATACTGCAAGATGATGACACTCTGCTTCGTGAGTTATATGTTCATCTTATACACCGCGTTATGGTGTGGTTCGTTGGTTGGCTCCTGCGTAGCACGACCGTTGGCATGTTTGCTTGTATGTCATTTTACTCACTTAACAATTCTTTCAGGCGTGGGATTCCCAACATCACTGCCATCTTCACCTGCGGCCAACCCTACGATCGTTCACCTTTCCATTCGCCCTTACGCCCCACCCGCGGAAGATCCGGCTCTCAGCAAAAAGAAGCGGCTCAGTTCCGCTTTCGCTCGGCGAGGCACTGCAACTGACGCTGAGGATGCAGCTGTAGATGGCGCTGACAGAGCAGGATGCTGTGGTGGCTGTATCATCTGTTAGCAGCCTCCTTTGTGTGGAGTGTGGGTATCGCGAGCCTCTGGTTGCCATCAATCTAATGGAGCGCCGTTGGGCCTCACACACTTCGCGCCACCCACTGCGTCTTCGTCTCGCCCGATGACTTGCGGGACCAGGCGAGACCTCTATCTGGTCGGGACATTGGTATCGTATCCGAGCATACTGCCATACTGTAATATAATCTCGCAGGGGTACGCTGATGGATGCTATATGCTATGGCGTGCTGTGCTGCTTTGCTTTTGTTTTCATGGGTGCGGGGTTAGATTCAGATGGCTCTGATGCCTTTCATTGCTTGAGTCGGGATTCTTAGTATGATAGGATGTGCGTATAATGTCACGATCTCGTCCATATGCCTTTATCAATTGTATATACGCATATTATTCAAGCACGTTGCGGCCAGTACTCAGGTGCTGTCAGATCCTGCCGCGTTCGGGGGAACCAGGTTAGTTTATAACAACCGCTGGTCCAACCTTTGCCTTCATCCAAGTTGAACTTCAAAGTATATCTTCTGGGTCGATCAGTCACAGGTAGATGGCCCTGAGCCACCTCACACTAGAGCACGCCTCGTACGTGACAAGGAAGGTACTGTGGCGGCGCTGCCGTGACTCGTTTCTCTGGATACTTTCTGGCCTTGCGTTGGTATACCGGTGGCGCCTCTGTCTGTGGAGGCGTATTGATGCACAGGCTATGACTTTGTGGGTCCGCGATGTCAAGAACAATATCTTTCCCGTTGTATTCCAAACAATGCAAGATCTAGAATCTGGCGACCGCCGACCATTGCACATGCGCCGGAACGCTCACAATATGATAGAACAAGACCGACACAAGCATCTCCTTATGTATTGTGAGGACAACAGGGTTGGACCTCAGCTAGCAACAGTTACCGTCTCTTGTTTTTTTTTCCTGCGTATAAGTTCAACGATAAGCGCAGTAGACCCACCATTCTCTCCCATATCCATCTTCAGTACTACCTCGACGAGCGGGCTGAATGGCTTCCGACTCCAATCCATCACGCTCCCCGTCATTATGACGGCTTTGGCAGGGCTGAAATTGGCTTCGCGTCTCGTACTATGTGAAGTCCTCACAACACACGGGATGCGATGATACCGTGGCGGAGCAGCTCCGAACATTGGGGAACCCGTACGTATCGAATGGTGAGTCTGCGCGTGATATCAAGTCCCCGGAAATAGAGCTCCTTCCCAACGCACCGAGCCAATGGTGCAAACGAATGTGTTCCACCGGGGGAGAATCTGTGAAGGTACTCCCCCTGTGGTGCAAATTATTTGACTGATCGAGGACATTTCCAATCAGTTTGAACACCGAAAATCGACAAAAAATCGCCCGGACATGGCAGCTATAGGTCGATTTGCTCGCTTCTCTTCCAATAATCTCGACTTCCACCCCGATGCTCTTCAGCATATCCTCTGTCGTATACTTTGGTTTCCACCCAAGAACCGCCTTAGCCTTGTTCGCTGTACACCTCGAGTTTGTGCCTATAAAATGGAGCTGCAGGATGGGAGCAACAAAGGGAGCAGAAGAACGAGCACGAAAGAGAATCAATCAATCAGTTTTCTATTATGTCTGGGCGAGACACGCACTAAATCATCTCGTGCGTAGTCCGCTGCATTGAATGGTGTTGGCTGGGGGTCTTTCTCGAGACCTCTTTCGACGAGCGCTTCCGCGATGGCACATGCGACATCCTTGAGAACGTGTTCGCCAGTGGAGGCAAAGTACATCCCCTCCCTACCGTGAGGTGGCTTCTTCTGGGAGATGGCAGCAGTGTACGGAAGCGAGTAAAGGTCCGCGACTGCTCGGAGTAAGTCGTTTGGTGACGATACAAACCAAGCACATCACGGACACAAAATGTTGCTTACCATCATCGATATGTGCATCCCCCCATAGATTTTCCCCGGCGCCAACCATGCCGCCTTGACCATGGGCGAGGCTGGCTTTGATGAGACGTGGGATTTGTTCAGAGCATGGTTTTTGTACTCCCGTGGACACAAGGGGTCCTTTGGACAGCGCGTAGATAGTCGAGGGAAGAATGACGTAGGACCGGACGTAACCTGATGAATGGGAGGTCGTTCGATGATCAGTTAAAACGATGAAGGGGAGTTTTGGTTCTATCTTGGTTATCGGCTGCGATTACGAGTATGTCTACCTCGCGATGAAGTTGGCTCTCGGGAAGCGATTCAAGCTGACCGACATAAAGTCAGCCCGTCAGATGGTCGTGTTTTCTTTTTGCACGGTATCGCGTGTGCGTACCGACCACTCACGCGGTTAAACACCACGTCACTCCTTTTTGCTGTCTCTTCCAATACCTTCGTATCCTCGAGAGTCCCAAGAACTGTGGAAATGCCCAGCGTCTTGAGTTCTGTTGCCAAATGCGCCTTAGCTGGCCGAAGGAGCGCGGTAATATTGGACGAGCTAAATGTCGAATGCTCAAGGAGGCGCGTAAGCACCGCGCCACCAATGTACCCTGCAGTATCAATGAGGGAGATCCGGAGTCGGATATGGTGAGTCTAAGTCGGGGGACTCACCTGTGGCACCAGTGATGAATATCTGTTTCTTCATGGTTATGGTCCTTCAAGATGCGGCTCAGTGCGGGCGTAGAAGGAGGTGACAGAAATGGTCCAGGAATACACAACTTCGATCATTTCGGGGATCTCGTCATCTCGAGTTATATAGTTGCCACAGCCGATGGAGGGTGATTCATAAGCACATCGGGGTGGTGTCAGTCACAAGGGACTGACGACAACAAGCGGGACCAGTCTTGGATAATGGGGACTGTTTTGAAGTGCATTCAAATTTGCGAGGTTCAGACAACGCGGAGAGCTTGAATGGACGCGTTGAGAAGCTCTATCCAACTTGGCCGGTGTTCCCGGGTCCTGCCAGATCTCTGCAGGATCTCGAAGATGTGCTTTTTTTAGGTACATTCGCGGGACTTCGAGGGGTACTCCCTTCCTCAAAACACTCAAGTGCTTACCACCAAGTCAAAGTCAAAGTTGCTGGCGTGTTGCTGGAGTATTCCGCTGTCGGCGGTGCGCCCGAGCAAAACGAGCTCTCCTGTCAACATACATGTAGGATGCGGCCTTGCACGCCACCTGCGGTGTTGCAAGCAACGGCCCATCTCGAGCTCGGAGCAGAGACACATCGATATCTGGTGGCTTGAAATCAAACACGACTGTATCTAGTTAACGAATGTTACGCTGCCACGTCACGATTAAGGAAGGTCACCTGTATCTTTCTCGACATCTTTGCAAAGTTTGGTGCTCCGGTGTCCAAACTTCGACGTTCGGTGGGCTGTTACTTGGCTGTACAAAGGTGCCATATTCATTGTTCCCCGATGTTCATGTCTGACCCCTGGATCGACTGCGATACGTTTGGCATCCGGGTTCTCGACATGGACGAACCAAGAGAGAAAGCGTTGATTGAATTTTCCGGTTGACTCATCTGACAGGTCGCTCCAACGGGGACCATGGCGTTTCCCCGAATCCCCGGTCGTTTTTTGGCCGGCTCCCAACCGCTCAAACCTTGTAAATACCGTAATGCGTACACGCTACTACTAGGACACATGCTTCTATGAACTTATGACTGCCCTGGCGCCCATTTGCACTTGGTTTTCAGCCATTAGATTTACCGCTGGCTTGCGGTGACCACTTATCGCAATGCCTGTGGCTCGAATGGCCAACTGGAACAAAGTCGTCTCCTACAGATCGGCGAGTGCTATCCTTGTCGTCTGCATCATTGCTATCTCCCTTCGCACCGTTCTCTTGACCCCACCGCAGACTCATGTCGAGGTCTTCTCCGTGATCAACGAATCCCATCCTGACGAGCTGCCACTCGATCCACTGATCGACGAGGACCTTCTCCAGCCGGAACCCGAACTGGAAACCGACCTCACAAAAGATCCACAGCTTGCAGAACACACATACACCCCCGACGGCCTGCTTATCGTCAATCCAAACGGTCCCCATCCCATCTTCGAGCTTATACGCAACGCAGAGCATAAATGGAATGCAAAGCTAGCTCGAGCAAGCAAGACCCTTGATGAAGCGGTTGCTGAATACAAACGACGGTACAAACGTCCTCCGCCGTTGGGCTTTGATAAGTGGTAAGTTTTCATCTTTTGGGACTAAAGTAACTTCAGTAAGTAGGGCTGCTGTATAGGTGGGACTACGTTGTCAAACACAATGTTCAACTTCCAGACGAGTATGACGAAATATACCGCGACCTCGAGCCATTCTGGGGTATCGACCCAGCAGACCTCGCACACACTCAAAAAGAGCTCGAGGAGCGTAGGGAGACTATTACATACATGAAAACATCTTCAAGCCCGCGCTTTGAGGTCGCTAGTTCGACTCTACCCGAAGATAGACGCGCTCAGCTGCAGCGCACTATTGAAAACATCTTGGAACTAGTGCAGGACGTACAGCATGACCTACCACCATTGCGTATATCTTTCTCTCCGTACGATAATCCTAGCATGCTCTCCGACTGGTGGGTCAGAAACATGGCGTTGGAAGCTGCTGCGAAGGGCACCAGTACGTGTTTCCGATCCATTTTATTTCAAATGCAAGCCAACCAGTCCATTTAGCGCTCAAGCGCAGCGATCTTCCACCCGTCAAAGAAGCTGGATGGACACAGGCATGCTCACCAGACTCGCCTGCCCGTCTCCACACACCGTCTCTCCCTCCACTCTCATCCCTCTCAAACAACATCTCTCCCCCTCCCAAAACCTTCATCGCATCCCACCGCGACACAATGGATCCTTGCATGCACCCTTCCCTACTAACTTCGCATGGTCAATTCCTCTCGCACAACGCCGGCCCGTTCCCGCAGCGTACCCTCGTCCCGCGGTTCTCCCTCTGTGCGACCATGCTACATCATGATATTCGTCCCCCAGTCCCGTATGGCTGGACGTCAGGGTCGACTGCTGAGGCAGAGGGAGATTTGCCATGGGATATGAAAATGGACGAAAGGCTTGACTGGAGAGGGAGTACCACAGGGATATGGGCTTCTCCTTCCTCGTCTTGGCTATACTCGCATAGGTCAAGACTCGCCACGCTCACGAGCGCACTTTCGGGAAACATCAGTGTCCTCCCCGTCCCGAAGGACGCGTCGACGCCTGTTGGAGAGCCCGAGAAAATGAGGCTTGGGAGGGTTAACCCAGCTTGGATGGATGTTGCGTTTGCGGGAGGGGCGGTGGGGTGTGATCACGAAGCTGGGACTTGTGAGCAGATGGAGGCTGTCTGGGAGTTTAGGAGGAAACAGGGAAGACGGGAGGAGGGGAGATATAAGTTTATATTCGACGTGAGTAATCGGGGAACAGAAGAGCGTGATATGCGATTTCAAGTATGCTAATGTTGGATGTCCTTGGTGTGTAGATTGACGGCAACGGGTGGTCGAGTCGGTTCAAGAGGCTCATCACAGGTAACGCTCTTATCTTCAAGGCAACGATATATCCAGAGTGGTGGGTCAACACGCTCCTCTATCACACCCTGTCGATTTGTCTGACTATTTGGCGGCCTCCCTTTCCACCTTGCCTCGTGCACCGTTTCGTAGGTTCGCCCCCCGCATAGCACCCTGGGTTCACTATGTCCCTATCCAACTATCATACTCCGACCTCCATGACGCCGTCGCCTTCTTCCGCGCGCACGACGACCTTGCAGCCAAGATTGCCTCTGCCGGTAAACGATGGAGTCAGGAGTTTTGGAGGAAGGAAGATATGGGCGCGTATTTGTATCGGTACGTAGTGTCTTGGGAGTCATTGTTTGTTAAGTGATTGAAGGCCTGACGTTCCCCCCTTCCTTTCTCGAAAACAGGTTACTCCTCGAGTACGCACGCGTGTCAAGCTTAGATCGGGATTCGATGTCCTATGAGGGTTGATGGTCTCGTCCACTCACTCGCAAACCGTGTTGTAATGCCGTGTACTTGTACTATACGGGCCCGCAATTCCTGCGGATCTTGTAGCTTGCTCATCGCTATTGGCACCATAGATCCCGATATACCCTCTACTCCGAAGAAGGATGGAGACATTGCATATCATAAAGAGAGCATATTCTTGGTTGGACGGTATGGCGCGTGTGTGTTTCATTGGCGCGCTTGGTACAGGTCGAAGACTCGACGGGGGTCTGCATTATAGGTGTAAGATCTGTCATCTTTCTCCTATCTCTTCGGACCTTGCAATGCTTGCATCATCTTCTGCGAGACCTTTCACCATTCGACTGAGATGCTCGAGCCTTGCCTGGAGTCTGGAGATTAATTGACGAAGTGGCTGTGCGACATAAATCCTGCGGAACTTTGCAGAGGTAACGGTCTCCGCTTTCCTTGATTCATATGTTCGCCCTATGTACGATGACCTCTTTTTGCTCAAGGCAGGGTATTGACCAGGCACTCAAACGACCAGATCGTGCACGAACTCAATTTACTCAGCCAAGCCAGCCAACTTCGCAGGGATGATGCCTTTGTCTCATCATCTCCCCCGTAACAGACACTGAGACCCTCAAATCGGAGGTAATATGCGTCGAGAACTTCTCTGGTTGCACGGAAATGTCCAAAGATTCAAATGGGCGCTAGAGCTTCTGCTCACTCAGCACCATGCTTATGAATCAAGCTTAATCAGAAGCTCTGGAGGAGGGTATATAAAGTGCGAGATCAGGACGGTTGAAAGACATCCAGAACTCCAATCATCGAGTACTGATCCTACTCTGAATCACGCTAAGACTTCACGTACCATGTCCACCAAGACTCAAGTCTTCTTCACCGGCGCCACTGGTGGGATATGCTGTGTGCTCAGTGCAATAACCCCTATCTGACGTTCAACTCAGGATATATTGGTGGCGCTGTACTGCTCCGCCTCCTCGACCACCCCACATTTGCATCCTCTGAAATCACTGCCCTCCTGCGCAAGGCGGAGAAGGTTCCAGCCTTCGAATCCATTGGTGTGAAAACCGTTCTCGGGTCTAACAGCGATCTCGACCTCCTCGAGAAGCAGGCCTCCCAGAGCGATATTGTCTTTGCTTGCGTGAGCTGTGCCTTGCTTAACGCACTCTCTCTATTCTGATATCTGGTGGGTGTCCAGGCGAACGCAGATGACGTGCCCGCCTGTGAGGCCATCCTGAAAGGACTGAAGAAGAGGCATCAGGCGACCGGCACCGTGCCTATTCTTATCCACACGGTGAGCGCCTGCATCTCCGCTCTGACGTCTTCTTAGGCTGACAACTGGAAAATTCGGGAAGTCCGGGACCGGTAAGCCGACCACCCTCAGATGAACCTCTTTCTAGAGCACTAACCCAACGCCAGGTGTCCTCACCGACAAGGCCGGAGGAAATTATGCGTATGACACGATCTACGATGACCTGAACCCAGATCAACTCGAGACTCTCCCTGATACCCAACTTCACCGTAACGTCGACCTGATGGTTATCGCTGCAGATAAAGAAGGTTCGTGATATCTAGCGCACCTTTCGCGACATATCAAGGTGTTCACCTGTCTCTTGAAGGATATGCAAGGACTTACATCGTTCTCCCCTCTACAATCTACGGGTTCGCGACAGGGAAACTCGTCGATCTGGGTATCCAGAATCCTCGTTCTATACAGATCCCGAAGTTGGTGCAGGTCAGTTTGTCGAGAGGGCGAGGAGGGATGGTCGGTAAAGGAGTTAACAAATGGCCTAATGTCCACATCGACGACAGTGAGTGGTTTCCGGATATCTGCATCTAATTATTCACTCAAGGGCTACCTGTTTTAGTTGGCGATCTGTATATCGTGGTTTACGACGCCATTCTCGAAGGAAAGGCTGGGCATGGCCGCGAAGGGCTATATTTTGGCGAGAACGGCGAGCATGTATTGAAAGACATCAGCATCAAGATTGCCGAGGCTCTCAATGATCTCGGGGAAAGCTCCTCGCGGGAACCGACCTCTTTCGACCAGTCAGACTACGATAAGCCAGAAAACAAATTCGTTAGTACCCTGACTATTCCTGGGTTGGAGGTTCTGCTAACACTTTGAACTAGCTCATTTATCTAGGAACGAACTCGCGATGCAAATCCAACAGGGCGCGCTCTCTTGGGTGGAAACCGAAGTATACGACCGAGGATATGCTTCAGAGCATCAAGGGAGAGGTTCAATACCAAGTGAATCACAAGGTGACTCCGATAACAATGCAGTAGTCGAGTGACATGTAGGTAAATACAGAACATCCAAATGAAAGAATCGTGGGATGTGTCTGTGCGCGCGTAATAGCGACTTAGACATCTCCTTCACTGAGCAATTCCACATTGAGCGGAAGTCCATACGATCCAGCTTTGGAGCCTTTCACTTTTGGAGTCGATAAACCAAGTGTCCATACAATTTCTCCTGCAGGTGTGAACTTGAAGGACTCAAGGAGCATGGTCAGGACAACCTCTGCGATAGCAGCAGGTGAGAATCATGAGCAGTAGGAAGTGGAGGAATTCGTACTCATTTCCAGTTGAGAAAACTTGAAGCCGCTGCAAACGTTATTAGTAGGTCTCGATGAGACTCATGCATGTCAGTTGAACGACTTACATGCATGCCCTTCCTCCACCCAAGAATGTCATCCTTCGGACAGGTAGCAAGTGAGGAACTATACGGTCCGAATCGGGGAACATGCTTACAAGTGGGAGTAGACCCCAGGAATTTGAGCGTCCGTGACGCTGGAAGGCAATTGAGAAAGCCAGCGTTCCGGCTTCCACTCCAGCGCATCTTCACCCCAAACTTCGCGATTACGATTAGCCGCAATGATTGATATCAAGATGGAGGTATTCTTGGGGACCGGTATTTCGTTGATCTCATTCCCGTCGACGCCTTTGATAGTTGTAGAGAATGGAAGAACGGCATCCTTACGCGCTCTGCAACGGAAAAACTGAGCATTAAGAGAAGAACGGGATGAGATAGAGCGCGTACATCCGTACGACCCCGGTCACTGGTGGGTATCTTGGAGTCCCGTTAGCTCTGCATGTTCACGCTGTGAAGAAATGTTGGCTCACAATCGCAAAGTCTCTCGACAGACCGCATCGAGGTAGGGGAGATTTACAAGGTCGTCGTAGGTGAGCTCCCCTTTCTCGACTTTGGCTTGTTTGTATTCCTCCCGCAGCTTCTCTTGCACGTCAGGGTGATGCGCAAGTGTAAGTAGAGTCCGAGAGAGTGCGCCAGAGGTGGTGTCCGTTGCAGCAAAGACAAGAGTGCTTGAACACAGAAGGTAAATTATGTGTTGACCACTCAAAGCCGAAGAACTCACGTCATCTGACCGAGGAGTTCCGAGTCAGGGAGACGATCCTCCTCTGATGCGGTCATGTTTGCCCTCACTGCGGACGATAGAACTTTGGCTCACGGACGCACAACAACACGGAGAACCACTCACAGAGTATGCTCATGATGTCTTTACCTTGGCCTACTTGCTGCATTACAGCCTCGTCACCCTCCGCAAGTGCCTTCTTCTTTGCTTCAAAGACTTCAATGGATGTTTTGTCCATGATATCCACAATCCTGCTGATTTCTTGAACATCTTTCCAGGGCGAATTGTTGACGACGAAGCGGCGGAAGCTCGCAGGCCCAAGTTTGATCAGGTAAGGGAGGAACTGCCTAATAGGGAATGTCCTGAACAGGCTTGGACTAAGAAGACGGTCAGGAGGTAGAATGCTTTCATGGCATGAGGTTCACTGACGACAGATCTTTGATGGCCTTGGTGTACGGGTTCGTAGCGTCTCCCTTGAGATTGTCGAATGAAGTCCCCAGACCACTTCGACCAACAAGTTCAAGGGCCGTTCGGGTGAGCCACTCCAACATGTTGACCTCTTGTGGTCCCCTCTTCACTCGTTCGGCAATAGAATCGCGCAACTAGTTGTAATGCTTGTTAGCGGTCCCCTTTCTCAGGCAGGTTCGTCATCGTGATACTAACGTTTGTGGCGATCTCTCTGAAGATTGGAGTCATGTGTCGCATATGATTGATGGAGAACACTGGGTTGAGCATCTTTCTTTGTTTCCGATGGTGGTCGCCTATAAACAACCTGTCAGCACCAATAAATTGATACCACACGAAAGGATTACCAAGGGTTGATAACAACCCCATACCAAAGACTAGCTTATTTGTCCTAACAACCGTGTCAGCGCTGAATCGGCGTTCCCTCACCTTGGACTTACTCGATAAAAATGTCATTTTCCTCGTAGATATTTTGGTCCTTTACGATGATATGATGCATGGCTTTCGGGTCGGATACAATCAGTTGTCTCCTCTGCAGACCACGAGCAGACGGTTAGTTCTGACACTCCGAGTTCGACTCTGACTCCAATGCTTACGCCAAAAATCCCGTAGAACTTCGCAATTGGACCGTAGCGATCCGCGAGCATTTGGTGGAAATCCCAACCATAGGGATGGAAGACTTGTCTAAGGTTACCTGGAACTTCGGTAAGGATTATACCGCCTGCCTCTATCTGGGCACATACCTAACCACCAGCTCTGACGGGGAGGGCCGGGGATGTTGTCCAACGGGTTCCTCGTAAGATAAACGCGCCAGAAGAGGTACGAAACCGAGAGTACCACCGCGCCGAATGGGCCCAGCAGAACTGTAGTGGAAGTCATAATTGTCCTTGGGAATGTCCTTAGGGCGACTTCGATGTTATATATGTTTCTCCATATGACCCGGTGTGTCATCTCCCCTGCGTCAAGTACGGCCGTGTCCCTTATTAGTGTTCCCATGAAGAATCATCACGTCCGTGAGTGCGGACAAAGAAACGAGCTCGATCTTTATGAAAGGTCGTAAACGTTGTGCAGTAAGCAAATACCGAGCAAGGAAGTGGCCACTTCAGAAGATTAACTTTATCCAATGACGTTAGACAGATCTCAGGCTGGTGACGAAATAATACGGCAGACGTGCCGGGGGCCTTCTACTCAAAGACAACGCCACCACTGCGCAGCTTGACCTGGCGACGCCCTCGATTTAAAGTCTCCTTGCGTTCCTCTATGAGATCTGATAAGTACATGAACAAGAAAGTATGGTAATCTCCGTTATTCGGGATTTCGCTATTGACTGTTTGGGTTTATGCAGGTGAGCAATGAGTAAGGGCATTAGTAGTTGTTGAGCAGACCGGTGTCCCAACACAAGTCACAAACAAGGTCTGTGGCGGCACAGGCCGCGCCCTAGTAATTAATGATTATGAATGAACTGGCATAGGTCTAAGAGTTGGTCGAGAGCGATAAGCGCCAGCTAATGTAAAGGCGTGTTTCAGGCATCGAAGCCACACAAATCTCAAGCAGAAGATCGCGCGCACAGCACCGAAGAACGTGGCTCATGCCGAAGTGAAAACGGGCAGCCTTGCATCAAATACTATGTATGGGGGTAACCATCTGACCCTGAAAGATATGCAAGGATATCCATCGAATAAAAGAGGGGATGCCAGAACGCGATTGTCATCTCCTCCTGGACTCTGCAAGCCCGAAGAACTAACGCAAACCGAACTTTGCACGA
>KN839849.1:440932-454693 GCA_000827185.1 Hydnomerulius pinastri MD-312 | reverse complement strand
AGAAGATCGCGCGCACAGCACCGAAGAACGTGGCTCATGCCGAAGTGAAAACGGGCAGCCTTGCATCAAATACTATGTATGGGGGTAACCATCTGACCCTGAAAGATATGCAAGGATATCCATCGAATAAAAGAGGGGATGCCAGAACGCGATTGTCATCTCCTCCTGGACTCTGCAAGCCCGAAGAACTAACGCAAACCGAACTTTGCACGAAAGAATGGTGCAATAACAGCCAGAAGGTTGTCGCCATAAGCACCCCTTTACCAGCGCATGCAGCTTTGAGGCGTCTATTATCACAATGATGGCTCTTGCCTTATCTGTTCAAAGAGGTCACGAGTGGATATGTCAGACCGGTTGTACAATATGCAGGAATAGGGAATCTTGAACCCCCACCCCACCGTCCTATAAGAAGAAAAAGACGGTCATTGTCGTTTTCCCCCGATAGGACGCATGAGTTGAGAGATATCATGAGCACATTACCTCTCGCAATGATCTATGGTACAACAGCATCGGTGAATGAATGGAGGGGTAACAGGCAGATTCACATAAGTCTCCAGAATCAGCCATACTCTTGCCCGAACTGACAACGCGTTGGGGCTCGCGACGGGGGAAGCACGCCGACTCGCCCTCGCCTCCAGAGAAATGTTGACTAAGTACATGCATTTGATTTAATCGTGCGCGCTGTGAAACACCAAGAGAGACATTGGAGGACGGGTGGATATAGCAAGAGCTGAGATGATACAGACCACAGACCAACACCAACTCCCGCACAGTAAGCACACATCGTTGAAGACATCATTCTTTGAATCTTTTATTGGGAACATCCACTGCGTCATCAGAGCAGCAACACAAGTTGATCGACCTTGATCGTGTCATCGAGCAAACGATCACTTTCCCAGTAATCTTCTACGCATCGCGATCAGTTACGTTCGAACATTGGCAGGTTCAGTCCGTGGTGATGTTGATTACCAAGGGCTGCGTACACAGATCATCAGAAGAAGAAAGGTGAAGAATAGAGCAATTAAGTAAAATACATCCTTGTGGTTCTGGAAACAAGTACTTAGGTAGGCTAAGCCCGTACCATCGGGTGAGGGGGGTCACCCTCTCGCCCGATGGAACGTGCCTCCTGCCGATGAGCAGATCAGACATATGCCAGAGAGTGGAGATATTCAAGTTGTGGAGGAATTGACTCGAAGACTTGAGTTGTAATGGGGAGCCAGGAAAGAGGTTTGTCTGAGCAGTCCAACTACTTATACGTGTACAGGCAGTCAGACCCATCGGAGTTCGAAGTGGACTAGGCCTGAAGGCAAGAGAGCATACGGCATCGGGCAATCCGGTCCGGTCTGAGGGTGGTGAATCTGAATCGAGTACTCGATTCATCGATTGGATTGAAGGTTCGTGGCGGCGGTTTACTATGTTCACCTCATGCAAGTTCTCGAGTGGAGGCTTGACGAGCCATTAGCACTCTTTAACAGACTACCAAGCAAGCTACGGCCCACACCCGAACTCAGCTCGGACAACATCCAATACCACGCCACACACATATAAATACAAAAGAACTCCGGTGCCAGCGGCGGTTACGGTTGCGATGTGTGTGAGTCCCCAGGAGAAGAGAATCCTGACAGGAAGAAACTAGGTGGAAAGGGAGGAGCATCAGCTAACTGCCTTCAATGTATCCGGCGAAAAGTTACACGACTCTTTGCACTTCTCTCCGGATAGTAGAAGGGGACGGCTGATGGAGAACGGCTGGTGGGAATACACTCACCCGGAGCACCAACCTACTGGTAACCCACGCGTTCGTTCGGGCTCGAACCTAAGGTCGAAATGAGCCCGGGCATACGTTGATCCTCGTAAGCGATGGACGCACAGTTACTGTATGGTACGGAGGCGTGGAAGGGCGGCAGAGGCAAAAAAAAATCGGGCGCATGGGTGGGCGCATGGTAGATAACTGGATAGTACGTATTCATCGATGGAATGGAGGAAGTATGGATGCGGGATGCAGGAGACGCGTCATGATGATCATGGTGGTAAGCGTGAGTGAGGATCGACAATCATGAGGGACTCACATGCGAAGACCGTCAAAACGTTTCATCCTGCGCGAATGTACACCTCAGGTTGCGGTCTAGAGATAGATCAAACGAAGAGAACCCAGAGACCACATATGTGTAGATACCCAAAGTAAGCGGAGGCCGCCGACGCAATGCAAACGCGAGGTAAGATTAACGAACAAACCTCAGAAATGAGAGGAAGAGGCTTCGAGATCGGCAAAACGCCGAAGCAGGTCGGATCATCTGAAAGCGATCTTTGATGACGGAGGGAAAGCGAGAGAAGGAGATGAGGTGTTCATGGTCTGAAAGGCTGGATGACGTGAGACCGGAGGAGATCACAGCGAGCGGAGACGCGAGACAATGGAAATCGGATAAGCAGATGGACAAGGACTTGATATAGTGGGGGGAAGGGGTGAACGACACACCACAGCTGCACGTGTACAGGTTGACACGAACAGTTTAGACGTTTTCGCTCTCAAGTGATGATTACGAGCACGGGCTGACACAGGGCCAGATATAATCAAACTACCGCGATAAGCGTCAACATAAGCGTGTCCTTTGCGAGACATCATGGGGAAAGGAGGCGCCGGAAGACGTGCAAGGAGATTTTTCGAGGATGAAGAGAGGACGCCGGTGGTCTTCTACCGAGCTCTACGACTTCGAGGGGCTAACGCAAGCCAAGGCTGGCTTCCGCACAGTAGTAGCGTCTGGCCAACGTTTTTGATTCGTCTAATGGCCGTGCCCACTTTGTCATGGGGCTATACAAAGCGAGACATAACGGCCAAGAGGACTGCTGAGAAGATAAACACGCAGGACCATCGAGTGATCAAGTAAGACATACCCTCGCACGTATTTGTAGCTACCACCTCTCGGTCGCTATGACAGTGCTGATTTGCTGATTATGCAGGTCCTGTCTGCACCGGACAATTGTTGGGTCCACTGTTTCTACTGCCTCCCAGCTTTCATATCCCGCGCGGCGACGGGTCAGGAAGCAGAAGTAATCCCTGCCTCGCAGCAGTTGACCCTCACCTTCGTGAGCGGAGCGTTCGAAGTCAACGATGCCGATCGCATAGTGATATACGTCTGGTCCCAATTCAGTTACGCGTACTGCAGCGACAGTAATTCGTGCGAGGGCGTGGTCGAAGGTATCTGGGTGACTGGGAGTGGAATTGACAGCGATACTGGCGACCCAATTGCCCGATATCGTGTGGGGAATCGGATCGATATCGACAAGGAGCAACCTCAAATGCAGGCCACGCTTTGATAGCGTGAACCATTTGTTACCGCGTGGCTGGGTTTTGTTCAATTGGGTCCATGAGGATGGGAGGTCGTGATACGCGCGGGGGGATTCCGGTAGAGTGAAGTGGTAGGCAGATATTGCGCCATCGAACAGAAAAATGTCCCACTCATAACAGTTTTGCACGATCTCGACCATCAACCTGTAGAAGGCCCTGGCCCCCTCCCCGTAGGCAACGGTAATGCCGACATCAAAAATTCCGATGAGTGAATATGCGATATCCTCGATCCTTGTAGTCCTCCTCGTGGATGCCCACCTCATCTTTTCCCGAGCTCTCTGCGTCCCTGGAATATATGTAGCCAGATCGTCCCGCGGTATCTTTGTCACTCTGGATACCATAGACATGACAGAAGCGTCTGTTTTGTCGTTGGGGCTGTTGCTAATGGGCAGCCAACCTTTCCCATAGAATTTCAATATTGTTGGTGCAAGAAGCTCCTGTAAAGTCCATCCTCGAGTGAACCAAACTTCGTCCTCGAAGTCGGCTAAGGTAGAGGAATCCTCAAGGTACGCGATGCAGACAAGAGAGTTTGAGTACCACCGAAACATAGAACGGATGGCCTCGTCAAGCTCTGAGCTGCTCGTTTTGTCTATGCAGCACGTGTCTGCCCATGCAAGCACGCAACCGTAATCCTTTCTCGCTTTCTCGCAAAACTTCGCCAATTTTTTATACCCAGCCAGAGCTCGAGTTTCTCGCAGAGAGAAGTTCTGAAACGTCGGCTCTTCTGCATCATCGAACCAACGATGGGAAAGAGCGGCATATTTGACCCTCTCTCTGATGAACTGTCTGAGACTTTGGGCTTGGGTCCGTATCGTCTCGATCTGAAACAAGGCCTTGATCTCTTCATGTGCAATCGCTTGTATTTCTGGCCAGAGAATGGCCCGCGCCTCCCCGCGTGTGACGATTTTCATCTTTGGGATGTAGATGAGACGATAGGGCAGCTCGTTATAGATATACTGGTCCAAGGCATCATAAAGTGACTGTCGAAGCATGTCTGCTTCTGGTTCAGTCTGTAGTCCCGCAATTAGTGGCCATTCTGCTTTACAAGTTCGCTAGGTACATACCTGCGAAGCCAGAGATTGACCATTGCCTTTCAGATAACCGCGCGTAAAACTGATCCAAGTCGGCATCCCTTTCAATTGTACTCCGTGTTTTGGCAGCAATTCTGTGCTATTTTGTCTTTGGTGAGCGATCACGTATTCGAATTTGGATCCGGCAGCTAGCGTAGTGGGTAAGATGCTGAATTTCTCAGATTTTCTGGCAATAAGGCTCGAGCGCTCGAAAGCCCTCCGAGTCTGCCAACGTTGTTAAGTTTAAGTTACACTGGCTGACTAATCCACAGTTAGTGCTGCATTGCCCAGAGTTTACAGACATGAATTGGACATGAACGTAGTAAACTGGATCGGTAGGAAAGTGGAAGCAAAAGCTTAACAAATACCTAAAATCTCAGGTCAAGCGAGGTGCACTAACGCGCTGAAAGATATATGAAGATCCCTAATAAACTGTTACAGGGGAGCTGCCATTAAGAAACGCCTGCCACTGCTTAAACTGGTTCCCTAAGCCACGCAAGACATGGCTTCGATAGAGTGATGTTGGGGGAATTCCCATAGCACGGCACAGTGTGACGATGGTGTCAAAAGCTGTCCCCGCAGCCTCTACATCTCCGTCCAAGAACATGATTTCACCGAGCGCCCGAAGGCACTGGGCACGTAGATGGTACTCCTGTTGTTCCGTACAGTTGTTTCGCACTCGCTCAAAGCTCAGCTTGGCCTCCGCGCGAGTGCCTAGCCAAAGCGAGATGCAGGCAGAGGTATAGAGTGCCAAGCACTCGTTCTGGGGACTGGGCTTCGTCAATTTCTCGAGTTCCGTCGTGGCTTGATGGAGCAGTTCCGTAGCTTCTTCGAACTGTCTGCGATGTCCACAAATTAGGGCTTCCTCCACCAGCATGCGGTTGGCTTGGATCATATCCCCATCGCGAAGGTAGCACTCTCGTGCACGGTGGACATATTCTTGAGCTTTGTCAAGCTGGTTTTCTAGAAACGCGACGGGAGCTAAGGTGTAAAGGTACGGTCCCTGATCGTCGTCGTCGTCGGTGATGGAAGCGAGGGACGCCTCGAGCCGCATCCTCGCAGCTCGCCAGTCGCCATCAACAGCACCGAGAGTGAATGCCTCCAATGCCTTTGAGACATGCAAACCGAATGTTACATTGGCAGTCTGGAAATGTGCGCTTGACTCGGTGAAGAGAGCCTGCTCTGGTTTCACTTCCATCTGTAGTTTGCTCATACTGAGCACCCAAGATGCGAACCCTTTCTTGGGAACACTTCCACATTCCCATATGCTCGATTCTTGTGCTCGTTCAATCAACTCCTTTGCAGCGCGATACTGTCCCAACATGCGGCATGCGTCCGCTTGGTGGCATATGCATTCCATTGCCACTGCACTCTCCCCTTGCGCAAGGGCAAGGTCATGGGTAATCTTGAACAGATCGACCGAAGCCGCGTGTTCCCCAATAGCGAGATGGTAGGCGGAGAAGACAGCAAATGCCTTCATCAGTGGTCCCAAGTCAATACTTGCTTCTAGCTCTGATGTGGAGTTTTCGAGCAGAAGCCTGCCTGCTAACGTTGTCAAGACGCCCCGCAGGCAGGTCGGCCTCGGCTTGTATCGAAGTAGTGCGTGAACGAATGTGGCAAGGTGTTTACATGCTGTCTCCAGGTCCACGTCAGGGAGGGACAGGTTGGCCAGTTCGAAGGCAACCATGGCTTCTGCATTAGAATCTTGCAAAACGATGGTGTTTAACGCGGTGCTTTCCTGAGCTAGCAGATATGGGAATTGTAGCCGAACCTGTTTCAAGATAGCGACATCGAGGTGCTCGGGTGGGACTGCATCGAGCATATATTGACGAACTGAAGGGTTCATTGTGTAAAATTCGCCTTTTGGATAGAGCAAACCGTGTTTGCAAAGGATGGCTACCATCTCTACCGGGTACGGTAGAGATGAAAGAATGCCAACTAGACTGGCGAGTCTTTTGGGAACCCCTTGGGGTAACAGCGCCAGCACCGCTAACGTACGCTTAGCTTCACCCCTGAACCACCTTGTGGATGGTGCATGAAGCGATACCTCTATGCAGTGCCCCAGAGTTAGATGTCGTGGATCAGATATGTCTTGCATTGATCGATCGCGCCTCGCATCCCATGCGTCACGTATCTCTTTGACCGTCCATTTGTTCGCATCAGCAGCCCGTGCGAGTAGATTGACTGACAATGGGTTGTGGATGCCCATTGATGACAGCCATTCGGCCATAGATGTGGCGTCATCAGTCTGATAGACGGAACAGAATGCTTCATGAGCGGACTCAGGCTGCAAGTCGGGGACATGGAAGAGTGTGTAAGGAAGCTCGAAGCTAGATGGTAGCTCCGTTGAACGGGACGTCATCATTATCGTAACACCAGGAAGAGTGCCGAACTCTGTTAGAGTTTTCCTGATACGAGCACCTTCTGACGACCGCAGGTCCAAAAACATCTCGGCGCAGTCAAAGACCAAAAGAACGTCGCCGAGGCCGAGGAAATCCACGATGACCGGATGACTAGTGATGTTGGAGGCAGAAACCTGTAGCTCTCGCGCGACATGGTTGATGAATGAATCATAGGTCATTTGAAAGTTATGGAGGTCATCGAAGTGGATGAAGAACCAACGGTCTTCGTATCTTGCTCCGATTCCAGGGTCATTGAGGACAGCCTTAGCAAGAGTGTTTTTACCACTCCCGCCGGATCCACACAGTATAACGTGGCGATGATCAGAAGTGATTAAAATTTTCACTATCTGGTTCACCGCCTCGTCCCTGCCGAAGAGAGCTGGTGGTTGGCAGGTAATATCAATGAGGGCTCTCCTGTATATTTTGTTAGGTCGGGCTCAAGCGCCATAATAAGACTGTTCCTTACACATTGCTGGGAGTCGACTCCCCATGTGTTCTTGTGTTACCTGTGTCAATAAGCTACAAGCACGTTAACGGTGACAATGAGTGGGGACGTAAGATCGCAGACAAAGCAGGCATACCAGTATAAGCGACAAAACCCGGTCGAAGTTTGCGACCCATTCGTCGATCTTGGGAATAGTTCCTGAAGTTAATGATGACTTGCGCGACCAGAACCCGTGCCTCCCATTTTTTGGTAAGGCTTCAATTATGTGGATTATCAAGCTAGTTGTTAACTCAGTCCTCGAAACATATATGAACCCTTCAAGTCAAAGGTTGTATCTCACGATTTTAGCTCCGAAACTACACCCTCGAGCGAAGGCACGCCATCCTGGTTCACCGCTTGGGATGCATGTCGAAGAACGCGTCCAGCACGGTTGCATTGAAAGATAAGACCTCGAAAGGCGTCCTTATTCTTCCCTGTATCCTAAGATTCTCGCTTGTCAGTAAGACTCGCAGACCCATGCTTTGCAGGATCCAACCCGAAGACTGACTTTGATTGCTGCCAACAGCTTGGATATCAGTAATAAGGCCTCCTTCGTCGCGTCGCTTGAGACCAACTGCTGCGCTGTACCAACCTCCACCATTGTTTGGTCGAGCAACGTTGCGATGTCTTCCGACCAGTCCATACCATCATCTTGTTGGAACGTACTACTAGTATCTGTGGTCACGGTAGCGCTCAAGTTCCTGCGAACCCGGGACACCATATTTTTCAGTTTTGAAACCACAGATTCAGCGGAGCGCCTCTGGCCCTGTGAGCCTGTGGGTAGCTCCATGAGCGCCTGTTATGTAGTATACACTGACAGTAGGAACGGGGATTTGCTGGTGTCGACGCAGTAGCAATTAATTGCAAGTTGGCAAGCCTTGCGGTCCACTCTAACGGCGTGTTGCAACTTGCTCCCAACCCTTTCCTTTTCTGGATGATCTACCCCTTTCGTAGGACCTCAGCCGCGATGTTGGGAACACGCATTGTTTTCACGTTGGAGAGACACATAATGAGGTCTATAGCACCTTTGCGGGGTAACATGTTAGACATAGTTCAGCGAGAACAGAAGACCAACCGTAATAGTGACATGTTATTTATGCTAGAGTACATTCTACCTGGGGGGTATCCATACCGTTGTAAGTTTCCCTGTAACGTCCTGGTTGGAATGAATGTATATCGTGTCACAGGTCTCTAACTGTTCCCATTCCTCGTAGTCAATGCGTGTACGCGAGAGGAAAGCAAAATAATCCTCGCCCTCCTCGATACGACCCTCTCCCTCCCTGGGAAGGCGCTCGAAGTCTACCACACCAACAGCCCATTTGTAGATGCCGCCGAAGTCTCCGGGCTGCAGCGGGTTTGCCAACTTTACGTGCATCTGCTCGAAGATGCCCGATTCATCGGCGGAGCTGATCGAAATATCGCCAGTTGTTTCTGGCGTGTCATTTGCAGAAGTAGGAACTGCGAGAACATTGAAAAGCAGAAGTCGGATTTCCAAACCTCGTTTCGATATCGAAAACCATTCATCTCCCCGATGTCTACTTCCGTAGGCGACGGGTGGAGGGAGAGGGCGATAGGATCTGGGTGATTCCGCGAGCGCTCTATGATATAGAGAGGATGGTCCACTGAATAGGAAAAGGTCCCATTCGTAGCAGACCTGTATAACCTCTATCATCAACCTATAGAAGGCACGGTGGCCCTCTCCGTATGCAATGGACATGCTGATGTCGAAGACTCCTAAGAGCGAGTATGCTGTGTCCTCGATCCTCGTTGTCCTCCTAGTTGAGGCCCACACCAGTATCCTTCGTGCGTTACCTGTCCCGGGCACGAACTTTCGCAGGTCTTCTTCGGGTATTGTGGTCACTCGAGTGAGCGCATCCAATACAGCAGTATCCTCCTTGTCGTTTGAGCCGCCGCTAATGGGTACCCAACGTGTTCCATAGAACTTCAACCTGGTAGGTGAAAGGAGTTCCTGTAGCGTCCATCCGCGAGTGAACCAGGTGTCGTTGTCGAAGTTGGACAGTGCGGTAGATTCGGCGAGGTATACGATACAGATATGAGCGTTCTGATACCATCGAAACATCGAGCGGATAGCTTCGTCCAGCTCTGAGCTGCTAGTCTTGTCGATGCAGCAGGTATCAGCCCAAGCCAACGAGCACCCGAACTCCTGTGCTTTCTCACAAAACTTCAACAACTTCTTATATCCTGCCATGGTTTTCGCCGCTCGGGAAGAGAAGGTTTGAAGACTAGGTTCGTCTCCATCGTCAAACCAACGATGCGACAGAATGGCATATCGAATTCTTGTTCCAAGGAGGTTCCGAATGCCTCGTGTCAGGTCGTCTGGGTAAGGGGATTCTTGATGAACGGTTTGAAGCTCGTTGTCGGTGATCGTCTTGATCACTGGCCTCAATATACTCAGTAGCTTGTCTCGTGCAAGGATCTTCATCTCTGGGATGTAGATCAGGCGGGCAGGAAGGCCGTTGAAGACATATTCACGAAAGTCGTCGTGAACCTGTTGACGGATTTTCTTGATCTCGCCATCAGACAACTGATTTTCCGGATGGCAAGTGTCTCAGTGCATGTTTCCGTGATAACTCTAAGCAAATACCTGATGAGGCTCGTGCGTGTCGTCCGACATAAAATGGCAGCTGACCACTAATTGCTAGTATAACTGAGCTCAGGCTCAGTTGGGCAACGTGGAGACCCAAGTCACTACGGAAGCGCCTTTTATTCAACTCTAAGCCCGCACGTACATGCAGCAGAAACTGACCGTCAGCTGAACGTAGCTTATTGATGAAGTTAATCCCGCAGACTTGTAGAACTGAAGTATGAAGATCGATCAACAAAGTGCCCGATAGTCAGGAAGCTTGTAGCTGGTGCGTAAGTTGTAAGTTGATGAGGGGCCCGGGCTAAGGAATATTGTGCTCTTTCCGATGCTGTCTGGTAAAGTATTGGAAACTAATGAGAAGAGCTTCGGGACGTTGACGAAGGCTGGATGGTGTTCACTTTCTCACGACAGGGACAACTTGAACTCAGAGCGAAGACTTGGCGAAGACAGGGTGCATGTAAGTCAAATGTAAGTACTGTAGGTCATCGGAATCCAGCTGTATACATACGGACAGCATCCGCACGCTTCAGCACAGTGATCAAGGGCACGGGGACCAGTTCACAAGCAAGGTTGTAAAGCCCAGGCCCCAAGTACACAAAGCCTAATAATCTGGACGGCAGCAGCACGTCTCCCCACTAAACCTCGTACAACGGCCGCTGCCCAACACCGGTGTGACAAGCAGCGGCGGATCGATTGAGGTGTGCCTTGAAAACCCTCGGAATCTCATTCCCAAAAGCCCTGTTAGGTAGGACAACACGCTCGCTGTTATTCTCTCTGGACAACACTGACAGCCTGGGGGTTGGTAGAAAAACACCGACGCAATTCGAGGCTAGGGCTTCGATGAAGATGTTGTTAGCATAACGAGGGAGAAACCCTAAGGCAAGCAGATGGATGAACGGGGTTTCGAGGGTTGAAGTCACTTATTAATACCCTCACCCACTTATCCACTCACCCACCCATCTCACTTACATCTCACCCTCGACTGCAGCGCAGGGAGGACGAACAATGAAACACCATGTCTATGACCGTCGTCACCGCATCAACGTCGCTATACCCTCGCAAAGATATCCATCTTGTCCCACAAGAACGTCTCACCAAAGAGATTTTTACATGGGACATGAGGGACGTGTCGACACCTACCAAGACTTTTGACATCTGCGCCCTTGCCCCACCAAAATGGCGCGTAAGATCCCGAGTGCCTTTAACATTCAGATGCCGCAAATTTCGAGCGACTGACCTTGTCTTCCCTGTGGGGCATTGTTTCTCATCATATCCGAAGATCGCATTTCGGAATGTCTTCGGTCCCTTGGAAACATATCACACGGGGCAACTTCCAAAGATCGGTCTGCGCGACGTTCGCGTGCTTGATCACCAGAGAGGTCACTGCTGCCGGGGAATCAATTGAGTGCAATAGTCTTCCGAATACGTCTTCTGAAGCCAGGTCATTCAGCGCTTTGAAGTCTCGCCGAAGGGGCACTTCGATGTCCCGCGCCGGCCAACGGTGCCGAACATACCACCCTCCGATTTTTCCGAGCATCGGAACATCGAAGTTTAGAGAAACGCGCCCAGATTCTCAAAGCAGATGTCAACGACGCCGTGTATTTCTCCGATTCTGGCCTTCTGGAGGGGGATTTAACCTGGGGATCGAGGTGGTCAACACCTCAGGTCAGAGCCTACTTGCGATACTCTCTGGTACACAATGATTCTCAAAGCTTTAACCACTCTTGCCCTGGCAGTCGCAGGCGCAAACGCTGCTGCGAACCAGCTGCAACAGGTTACCAACTTCGGATCCAACCCCACTAATGTTGGTATGTACTCCCGTGTTGCGTGACTTGGAAATTATCTCATTGGGTCGCAGGAATGTACGTCTATAAGCCCACCAAGCTGGCCAGCCCCCTCCCCTTGATCGTTGGGATGCATTACTGCACCGGGACCGCCCAGGCTTACTTCACCGGCACACAGTATGCCAATTTGGCCGACCAATACGGTTTTATCGTCATCTATCCCAACGCGCCTGACAGCGGAGGATGCTGGGACGTGCACACCAACGCGACGCTCACGCACAACGCTGGAGGAGACTCGCTCGGTATCGCTAGCATGGTCCGCTATGCTATCTCAACCTACGGCGTCGATGCCAACCATGTTTTCGGTATGCTTCGTACTCTTTTTGAGAGACAGTGTAGACGGAAGCTCACAGAACTCGGTCAGCCACTGGCACATCTTCTGGTGCTATGATGACGAACGTCCTCATGGGTGCCTATCCTGATTTGTTCCAAGCCGGTTCCGCATTCTCGGGCGTGCCGTACGGGTGTTTCGAGGGATCTGACATGTGGAACAGCCAGTGTGCAGAAGGTCTTGTCATCAAGACACCTCAGGAATGGGTAAGTAGACACCCTTGATGTCGGATTATCACATTCTGATCTTTCTATTCTATAGGGCGACTTGGTTCGAAGTGGGTACCCGGGTTACACTGGCCCTCGTCCCAAATTCCAGTTCTGGCACGGCACCGCGTGAGTTCGTTCTCGTGCTCAGCTCCCCAGCGCTGACCTGGTCCGTTGGTCTATATTAGCGACACAACTCTCTATCCTCAAAACTTCTGGGAAGATATCAAACAGTGGACCAATGTTTTTGGCGTCAGCCAGACTCCAGTTACCAACACCACGAACGACCCGCTTCCTGGCTACAGGTAAATCTTCACATAACTCATTGCGAAAGTTACCGTTCATCTTTTGTTTAGCTGGGCAACATTTGGACCGAACGTGGACGCAATCCTCGCTCAGGGTGTTGGGCACACAGTTCCTGTACGCGAGAGTGATGTCCTGAATTGGTTCGGGATCACAAACTCCGGCTCTGGGGGAACTACCACAACCTCAACGGCTCCTCCCACCACAAGCTCTCCCGCTTCTGGTACTGTCGCTCACTATGGGCAGTGCGGTGGGATTGGCTATACCGGGTCGACTGGTGCGCATCGTAATATCCCTCCGCTCAAAGTGTACACGACTTATCTGGTGCCTTTTAGTTTGCGCTGCTCCTTACACGTGTCAAGTTTCGAACTCGTATTATTCTCAATGCCTTTAAGTCTGCGGGACGGACGGTCAAGTAGTCTGTGGTGTATTTGTCTTTGGAGTGCATGTATCATTCTGTGTCGTTCCCGAAATTTTTCATTAATCACCGTAAGGCACGCGATTCAAAGTCACAGTATAAGGATGGTAAGGGAGCGGTCCCATGCCGTGCAAGGACCTCCCTCGAGCATCTCGTTATACCTGGAGGGTCACCAACTTACTTACACAACCGTTATTCAGGGAATTCATCTAGGACTGAAGACGCAGATTCCGTTCTTCGATTACCTCTTCTCTGACTTTACACTGAGGCGGCCGAAGTGGCCGTTGTCAAGTCAGTTGCGGGTTGGAGTGAACCGTGTAAGTAATTCTCCGTGTTCTTGTGCATCTCTGAGCCAACGTTCTATCGTCTCCAGTGAGGGAAAACATGTCCGCGTCAGAGGAGGATCGTCTCCATGGCTCGGAACTCCTTACCATGCTCCTTGAGTCCTTCAAGTTCACGTCTGCAGCCTAAGAGATTGCATGGACACTTGGTTTATCGACTCCAAAAGTGAAAGCTCTCCAAGGCTGGATTGTATGGACCTGCGCTCATTGTGGAATTGTTCAGCGAAAGATATGCCTGAATCGCTATTAGTATTACGCGCGAACAGACACATCCCACGATCCTTTCTTTGGGTGCCCTGTATTTACCTACATGTCACTCGGCTACGGAAGTGTTATCGGAGCCACCTTGTGATTCACTTGGTATTGGACCTCTCCCTTGATGCTCTGAAGCATATCCTCGGTCGTATACTTCGG
>KN839849.1:403969-418233 GCA_000827185.1 Hydnomerulius pinastri MD-312 | reverse complement strand
TTGCCGAAGTGGCTGTGCAACATAAATCCTGTGGTAACTGTCACCTCTTTCCTTGTTTCATATGTTCTCTCTCCGTACGATGTCCTCTTTTTGCTCAAGGCAGTGTATTGGCCAGGCACTCAAACGACTAGATCGTGCGCGAATTCCATTTAATCGGTCGAGCCAGCCAGCTTCGCAGGGATGATGCCTTGGTCTCGTCATCTCCCGCAACAGACACTGACACCTCAAACCGGAGGTAATACGCGTCCTCCCCGGTTGTACGGAAATGTACAAAGATTCGGATGGACGCTAGAGCTTCTTGCTCTTTCAACACCATGCTTATGAATCAAGCTTAATCAGAAGCTCTAGAGGAGGGTATATAAAGTGCGAGGTCAGGAGGGTTGAAGGACGTCCAGAACTCCAATCATCGAGCTCATCAGACCACCGATCCTACTCTAAATCACGCTAACACTTCACGTCCCATGTCCACCAAAACTCAAGTCTTCTTCACTGGCGCCACTGGTGGGATAGGCTGTGTGTTTACAGTAATAACCCCTGTCTGACGTTCAACTCAGGATATATTGGCGGCGCTGTATTGCTCCGCCTCCTCGACCACCCCACATTTGCATCCTCTGAAATCACTGCCCTCCTGCGCAAGGCGGAGAAGGTTCCAGCCTTCGAATCCATCGGTGTGAAAACCGTTCTCGGGTCTAACAGCGATCTCGACCTCCTCGAGAAGCAGGCCTCCCAGAGCGATATTGTCTTTGCTTGCGTGAGCCGCGCCTTGCTTAACGTATTATCTCCTTTCTGATATCTGTTTGATGTCCAGGCGGACGCAGATGACGTGCCCGCCTGTGAGGCCATCCTGAGAGGACTGAAGAAGAGGCATCAGGCGACCGGCACCGTGCCTATTCTTATCCACACGGTGAGCGCCTGCATCTCCGCTCTGAAGTCTTCTTATGCTGACAACTGAACAATTGGGGAAGTCCGGGACTGGTAAGCCGATCACCCTCAGAAGAGCCTCTTTCTAGAGCACTAACCCAACGCCAGGTGTCCTCACCGACAATGCTGGAGGAAATTATGCGTATGACACGGTCTATGATGACCTGAACTTAGATCAGCTCGAGACTCTCCCTGATACCCAACTTCACCGTAACGTCGACCTGAGGGTTATCGCTGCAGATAAAGAAGGTTCGTGATATCTAGCTCACGTTTCGCGACATATCGAGGTGTTCACCTGTCTTGTGAAGGATACGCAAGGACTTACATCGTTCTTCCATCTACAATCTACGGGTTCGCGACAGGGAAACTCGTTGATCTGGGTATCCAGAATCCCCGCTCTATACTGATCCCGGTATTGGTCCAAGTCAGCTTGTCGAGAGGACGAGGAGGGATGGTCGGTAAAGGAGCGAACAGATGGCCTAATGTCCATATTGACGACGGTGAGTTATTTCGGGATATTTGCATCTAATCATTCATTCAAGGGCTACCTGTTTTAGTTGGCGATCTGTATATCGTGGTTTACGACGCCATTCTCGAAGGAAAGGCTGGGCATGGCCGCGAAGGGCTATATTTTGGCGAGAATGGCGAGCATGTGTTGAGAGACATCAGCATCAAGATTTCCGAGGCTCTCAATGATCTCGGGGAAAGCGACTCGCGGGAACCGACCTCTTTCGACCAGTCAGAATACGATAAGCCAGAGTACAAATGGGTAACCAGACTATTCCTAGGTTGGGGGTTTTGCTAACGCTTTGAATTAGCTTATTTTGGTTGGAATGAACTCCCGGTGCAAATCCAACAGGGCGCACTCTCTTGGGTGGAAACCGAAGTATACGACCGAGGATATGCTTCAGAGCATCAAGGATGAGGTCCAATACCAAGTGAATCACAGGGTGACTCCGATAACAATGCAGTAGTTGAGTGACATGTAGGTAAATACAGAGCATCCAAATGAAAGGATTGTGGGATGTGTCTGTTCGCGCGCAATAGCGACTCGTACACCTCTTTCACTTAGCATCTTCACGTTGGGCGGAAGTCGACTCCATACAATCCACCCTTGGAGCCTTTCAATTTTGGACTCGATGAACCGCTGCTTGTTGGTCATCGGTTCAGGATCGACCCCTGCTGAAACTGCGGCATCAACTCTGCGTAGTTTCCGTACCGCACTACAGCCTAGCCCACTCATTGGCAATGTCACCGAACCACCCCGCATACTCATAGTAGGATTATTATCGCCACTATATCATGATATCACATCGCATTACTTAGAATTTCCATTCTGCTGTCCATTTTAGCGTGCGACCACTGGCAATTGATTTTTGTGGGTCATTTCGATGTTATGGGAATGCTTTGGCCAGGAGGTATACTTGCTACCTTCGGAGGAGCAGAAGTTAATTTATCTACAACGACCATGGTCAATACCACTTGGCCTGGAAACTTGGGTCGCACGCTGTGCCATTAGGCACCGACATCCATCCAGCTTTAAAAACATCAGTTTCTCGAAAAACAGTCCCTACTTCCCATGGGTGGGTAATGCACCAGTGGTATGGGCGCCAAAGATTTTGGCACTTCCATAGCCCCCGGCCTTGGGCTCACAGTGGTCACTCTATCAACTCAAATGCCTGAAGGCGCTTTCTTCGAGGAGGTTATCCCGGAGCCCGCACAAGCCTCGGGCTCCGCCGACCTGCATGGGTAAGCCCTATCCTTACAAGCTCAGACCACTTCCGTATGTCCTATCTAGGTGTAAGCATATCTTGCTTCAAATCCTCGAGATCCTGCGAACCTCGGCGTCAACTAGTACTTCGGATGGCAATGACGCCCACGCAAGCTTTTGGGCCACCTATCAACACGAAGCCTCGGCATATGACGATGAATTTGTGGAGACATATAAGAGCGACATGGACATCGTCCTGATTTTTGTGAGTCGCTCTAGAGCAAACTGTCTCATGACATTACCTCAACCATTGGATGTAAGGCTGGTCTTTTCTCGGCTGTCAGCACGACCTTCATCGTGGCTATGGAACCGAATCTCTCCCCAGATCCAAACGAAACAACCAATGCCCTTTTGATGTTGCTAATCCATACGATCGACAATAACACCTTCAGCAACCAAACGCTCACTCTTCCCGGGTGGGATGGACCCGGGTCGACTGTGATATGGATACAGTCACTGATCTACGCCAGTCTCTCGGCGAGCCTCCTAGCTGCGCTGGGCGCGGTTCTGGGGAAACGATGGCTCGGTCACTACAACCGGGGCAAGAGAGGGCCCATCGATCGTAGGGGAAGGCGCAGGCAAGAGAAATTTGATGCTTTGCAGAGATGGAAATTCGATATTGTTTTGCAAACCCTACCAGTGTTGTTACAGGTTTCTTTGCTCCTCTTTGGGATCGCGCTTGCTGGAAATATGTGGACCCAAAACCCAACCATTGCATCCATTATCATCATGACCACAGCATTCGGTGTGCTAATATATACCGGGATTGTTATCTCGTCCTTGGTATCAAATGATTGTCCATATCAGACTCCGGCGTCATACCTCCTTCAAACTCTGTATCGAACGCTCAGGCCGCGTTTCGATGTACTGTTCTCCGCTCCATCTACACTGTACCCTCTTCTGAAATTGCTTCAGAAGTACAGTTTTGGGCGTATTCCAGGGCCCGCGTCGATCTTACCACTGCTTGCGATACAATCCCGCATCTCCGAGTCGGCGTATGAACCGCAGGGTCTGGATGCAATACTCGCAAAGGAGCCTCTTGACACTTTCGAAGCGCCCTCAATCCGCTGGATCATCGAAACATCTTCCGATCCGGCCGTGATTACAAATGCCGCAATGCTAGTCCCTGACGTGTCGTGGCCGCTCGATGCAAACATGTCGGGCGCGTTTTGTCGGCTATTGGATACCTTTCTACACTGCTTCAATCCATCCTCCGGCCGTACCCTTCCCACTGGCCCTGTGCGCCATCGTGCGATTGCGTGCGGAAGAGCCGTCATCCATTTGTACTTCGTCAGGTTCTACCCTGACCCTCCAGACGTCAATATACAGACCGCAGATGACCTTCTCGATCTGCTATTTCTTCGTATCCCGGAGAAGCCAATTGATGAGGAGCTTATGTTCATCTGCGAAGCAATCGTGAACATAATTTTGACTTGTCATGCGATCTCGATCAGGTCCTTGATCCCCACTATACCTAAAACTTGCGTTTCATGGATGTCTCATGTCCTCTCACATTTTCTCGCAAAATCCCCTAAACATTCGGACGCTTCGCTTGTTTTAGTCGTCGACGCAATATCCTCACTACTCACTTTCCCGCCGCCGTCGAGAACTGTTGTAGCACAATGTCTTGTTGCAGCAGGCGCCACGATGGGTCTCAACATCTCCCCGCGATCTCTTGTTAAGCATGATTTGAGGTATGTAGGAGTGGTTCCCGAGCTGCGATCGACCTGACGGAAAACTCGATAGTGGTGCAATTCGCGATATCTTCTCCGTCGTTATCAAGCATCTGCAGTCACAGCTCAAGGACAGCCATGCTCGCGGCGATTCTTCAGAATCTCCCGCGCGAAAGTTGCTCCATCCCCTCTTGACTTTACTCAACCTAGAGGAACTTGGCGGGATGATTGTATATAACCATACGTCATACGAGGTCTTGTCGCAGATGGGGCTACAACACATGATATTATCCAGCACCCGTCTAAACCTCGAATCACATTCCGAGGAATCAGACGCGTACTGGAAAGGGGCGGCGGTCTTGCTCCGAGTCAAAGTCTCAGCGGCTGAAGCTAAGACGCATACCGCACTGAATCGAAACCTCCCCCTAGAGGAAAGACTTGCCTGGTATATCGAGTTTGGTGCTTCGGATAGTCTGCTCACTATCAAAACGAGCTTTGACTGGCTCGTTGACTTTCTACGACATCATCAAAAAATACATGACGATACGTCTCTCCGCAGCGCTCTCCTAGTCTTGAGCGCTGTGGAGGGTCTCCGATCGGGCAGCCCAGAGAAACATCAAATCTATATCCACGCCCTCATCACCTTGATGAAGTCCGGAAAACCGCGTCGTATTCGCCATGCTGCATTGAAAGCGGTTCACGCCGCTAGGACAGACTTGGCGCGGACCATGGGCGACATGAATTCAGCATCTTTTGCCGCTCTCTCCAGTGCGTTGAGTTTGGCCACCTTTCCACGAAGTCCTTTCGAATCGGTCTCGCGGGAAGGATGCTTCTACTATGAACGAGACCTTCGGTATCTCAGCGTCGTATTCACGCTCTGCAGTGACGACGCATCGTGTAACCAACTTGCCGCTGATGGACACTTCGACCAATGTGTCAACATCGGACGATGGACCTGTGGCCTGCAACAGGATCGAATCGGCCTATTATCGATGTACGTTTTGGCGGTGCTCGTGAAGGCCGATTATCACTCCATGCTTGACATGATCTCTCGCGTAGAGGATTTGAAGGAGCTGCTGGTCAAGAAGGGCTGGGAGCACATCCGCCATCTCGAGGCATCAAGAGAAGTCCTCTCAGCCGAGCTTGAAGACGTTAAGAGGTCCTTCGTCTCGTTCGCAACGCTCGGCAAGTCCGGTCGCCAGCACAAGGCAGCACGGCCGACTCAGACTACTTCAAGTGGCATTTATGGTCCCAGGCCGCCCCCGTCAAGTCGTACCAAGAAGACGGAACCTATACTCCCTGGTCCCCGATAATGCTACTTTTCAATGGCTGTGGAAGCTGTTCTCAGAGATGGACAGGATTTGTGCCCCAAACCTTCACGTACCTTTTGGTGCATACGGACCAGAGAGTCAGAGACTCAGTGCAGGGGCCTTGCGTTGAAAATCTATCCAGATTTTCTACCACAAATTAACTCCTTCACACCCTTATCTTATTCAAAAATTTGGAGGTCCTTTCAAGAAAGTGGAGGTTGATCATTTGGAGTTACTTTCATTGAAATCCATTCACCGTATCTCAAGATGATACACTTACAAGGTCTTGGATGTCGTCACAAATGATGTAGAAATTGGAGAATTCAACATGTAGAGCTTGGGTGCTCGCATCGAACAGTTTTCTGGCAAGGCACGGAAAGGAAGGCTTGCCAGTCGAGCCAAGCAACGAGGAAATCGACGGGCTGCAAAGATCTCGAGAGTACACATTAATTTTCAGGACGGCAGGTAGCAGGGAGAAACAGTATCAGATGATATTAGAGATGTAGTAGCTCTGGTAAGGAACACGACCTCATATCTCGCGACCGTAATACATAGTACGGAGGTGCGCTCCAGCTGAGCTACTCTTTTCTCTGGGACCTGCGGTAGACTCCTGCGGATAGAACCATCGGGTTAGAATCGCAGGGGGACAATAGTGCGAGTCCGAGATGAGTTGAAGAAAAATGGTGTGTGGAGGACGCTGCCATTTAAGTACTCACGCGATACTTTAGGGCCGGCAAAGTCTGACTGCAAAGCTTTTTCGAGCGTGCGGCGTGGATCAAAATCTCGATAGGGAGCCGAGGATTGCTAACTGCATGGGTGGACAATGGAGACGCTGTGCAAAGTATGTAGGCGTTGAACAAAGTGAAGGTGTATTAAACGTGCATAAACGAGTGCTAATGCAAGAAGACGAGAAGCATTATTGAAATTCGAAAGCAAAACCCCGCCAGCGAGACATAAGGTAGAAATATATAGCACATAGGTGCCCGGCCTGCAAGTGAATCCAGAGCTGCGTACGCTTGCTGTGAAACAAGAGGCCTTTTTAGCTGAGCTCCACTGTGAGGCCAAGGGGTACACAGCTGAAGCTGGGTCGGGGCGGCGGTTGGGACCCAGACCCATTTTGTCGGCGGACGTCATTATATTTTACAGCGCGCCAGCGCGGACAGGATGGATATATAGCAGAGTTGTTGTGATGGTTGTTGATGTGGACATAAACATGGATATGCATGGTGAGGCTGAAAGGGGTATATATGCTGCGGTCGTCTAAGTCTATGATGCGGTCAGATCACCTGAACGGATTGTTAGAACAGATGGCGCGAACCATGTGCTGCCCCATATTCAGCAGTTGAGTGAGGCTTTTCGTCGTATCGTAACCGTGAGTGTCGCTGGACGTTGCGACGGTCGTGAAACGTGCAAAAGTAAGGGGAAAGGTATCATTTGAAGGAGGTCGAGCCAATTACGTCGTAAGGCCAGGACTTCGAGGGATGTCGTCGTCGACAAACCAGCTTTCACGTGGAACGCCGGGGGTCGCTCCAAAGACATCCACTTGCTCATGTGAAGGCGTGTCTCGTCCAGTCTCGTTGTCATCCACAGTTCCGAAGGTCGTTGTGCTGTACATCCGATTGTTCACAAGCTGCCATAGAAAGTCAGTAACGAATCCAGCATGATGGAGAAGTGGAAACTCACTCCGCCAATGGGCCGCGAATAGTCCTCGAAATCCCTCAGACTTCTATCGCTATTGCCTTCAACGCGCAGGCGTGGGTGCAAAAGACCCTCAAGGCGTAACTCTTCCGTCGGCACTGGAGAAGGTATTGACACGGGATACGTGTACCCAGAGGTGAGTGTCGCCTGTGGATGAAGTCCTCCGGCGCTCGGTGACGGATACATGGCTTCGGGATGACTATACATGGGCGCCTCGTGTGGATTGTATAAATCTCCTTCGTGAGGTGGAGTGCCAGTTGCCTGAGGCGCATCCTTCGTACCAGAATATGGTGAAGGTGGGTGTGGATCGGGATTCGAAAGCACAAATGAATACTGTGCTCGTTGTGGGGTCACAATATGGATCTGGATTGGGGGCGGGGGTGGCGTTACTCGACCCGCATCACTCACCCCAGTTGCTTTTTCGAGGTCGACGTCTGGGGAGGCGGTGGCACGTGGTGGGGGCGACGCGAGTTCTCTAGTTGAAGAACGAGGAGAGGGCGTATTTCCCGCGCGTCGAAGGCGTCCCAAGAACGCACGCACACCGAGCACGGGGCTTGTCCTTCCCTGCTTCTCATCCGCACTGCCGGAAGCTAAGGCTGACGTACTGCTCCCACTGCTCCGCCTCCAATCCTTCTCTTTCGACTTCTCTTTCTCGCTCTGACCCTCTTTCGACTTCTCGGAACCTCCTGAGCTTTTCTCTTTCCATGCTCTAAAGCTCGTCGGAGGATTTCCAAAACTGTGGCGGTACCTCCCTCTCTTCCCCGTGCTCCCGCTCGACGCGCTTCCCGGTCCTCCAAACCCAAACCTGAAGCCTTGGTTTTGTCCATGCCCATGGCTGTAAGCGCTTGATAATGCCCCCTGCGACGACACGCTTCTGAGGACGTCGAAACTACTCGGCGTCCCACTACGCGTATACCCGTATGATCCACTCCCAGAGGCGCTTCGCGCGTCGTACGAGCCCGTGGTATCGCCTCTGAGACCTGGATACACCGCGCTTGTACTGGGACTGTACATCGATCCCTCAGGAGAACCGAAGGCAGAACCCAAACCGAGTCTGTTGCCCCCGGCCCCTGGCCCCGCTCCAGTGACATTGAGGCCGCCAGGAGCCCCGTGCGACATCTCTGAAACCCTTCCGATGCCCAAGAGTGGCTCCTCGCTTCCGGTATGTGTTCGTGTGAGGGCGTCGACTGAGCCGGAGCCAGAACCGGATCCCATAGTCTGCGAATGCGCGTAGTCGTAGTGTGAGTTGCACGATGGGGCAATGCTGTATCCTCCAAACCACGCAGACGCGTCCGGACCTGGGGAACTCCTCCGACGCGAGGCCGAGAAGTACGCTGATGGTGGAGGGGCAGGTTGAGACATTTGGTGGTGCGGTGCAGTGGCCATTGGTGGAGGTGGAGAGAGCGGGAAGGCATACGGTGGGTCCTCAGGAGGCATTGCGTAAAGTGGGAGCGTCGGCGATGACGAGCGAGCGAGCTCATCGTCCATATCACCATTCACATTGGTGGCCCTACCTCGATGGGACCCATACACCCCCCCTGTGCTCCCTCCTTCAAGCCCTGCTCCCATGTCTCCCCCAGCATGCAATGCTGCGAGAATACCCGCATACCGCTCTTCCATCATTAGTCCACCCGTGCTTGCCGCACCTCCGTTGCCGTAGACGCTCCCGATGCCATAACCGAGCTCGTCCCCGTCGAATACCTCCCCATCGAGTGGACCCGGCCCTTGGTGTTCCGGAGCGATGAGTGCATCGTCCCGTTCAATCTTGCGATGGCGTCTGCGGGCGCAGAAGAGCCAAAGAGCTGCGAACGCGAACGCGCCGACAATACCGAGGACAAGACCAGCAATACTACCAGGTGACTGGGAGATATTGCTGTGTGCGCGATGGGTAGGCACGAATGTGGGCAGTGAGTCAACGCACGGAAGCACGCGATAGCAGATGAGATCCAGGCAACAGATTCCATAGAAGCAAGACCAGCGATGTGACAAAAGAAAAAACCATTGGTCAGTCAGTAAAGGTTGTGCACGTGACGATGATGAGCTAGGCAGAAATGATAGTCGAAACGGGGAACAGGAAACTCCCGATCGACTCTCGATCGCATGTACAAAACAGGAATTTGAGACGTATATCGCCCCTAACGAAGATGTAGCTCCGAGGGCTGACAATGGCCCTCTGAAAACGCACTCTGTTGACTCCCAGACAACCCAGATGCCTCGCCACAAGACCAATGTAAACGCAGAGTAAGGACAACACCGCACTCACCCCCCAATCGCACCGTCGGCGCCAACTGTACTCAGCGCCCCACTTGAGGTGGCGAAGTATGTTGTAGTGCCTTGATGGCCAGGTAGAACAGAAGTGAGCGTATATGTCGACGTATAAGGAGATTGTGAATGGGAGGACGCAGGCAGAGTAAACGTTGTTAGAACCGTGGTCTGAATGAAGACAGTGGTTGGTGCCGGGGTGGGAGATGTCGTGTCTTGAGATGAAATCGAAGTAGTAGCTGACGTAAATGTTGAGGTTAATGTCGATGTTGTGCGAGTCATTAATGGAGAAGAGCTTGTGGGCGGCCAGTACGAACTCGTAGAAGTCGACGTAGGCGAGGAGAACCTGTCAGTCGTCGAAGCTGTCGTGATCGGGAGAACGGACACAGGGGTGAACGTGAACGTAAATAGAGTCATGGAGGTCATGGAATGAGAGGCCATCGAAAGTGATAACGAGAATGAAGCAGATGATGACGGTGCCGACACAGTTGTCAGAGAAGGTGCAACCGTATCAGTGGCAGTCAGCGGAGCCGATGTCAAGGAACCAGAGCCAGAGCCAGATGAGGTGGTTCCATAGGTAAATAAAGAAGATGGAGAAGCGGGAACGTCGGAAATAGATGTCAGAGGTGGGGGTGATAACGAGGGTGAGCTCGTACCCATACTGGTCAAGGTGTCCGTAGCGGAGCTCGGAGGGTCTGGGCTTGAAGAAGCGTCACTACGTGCGAGGCTGGGTTAGAAGGCCCCTTGGTGGACCAGTGCGATATGGATAGATTGGATTTGGTTTACCTTGTACTCAATGCGGTCCCAGTACCAAATGAGCTCGGGTATTGGATGTAACCATTCCCTGCATCAGTGGGGTACATAATCGAGGTCACCGAGGGGGCTTCAGAGGATGCAGATGTTCCGGAACTCGACGTCGAAGTTCCGCTGGATGGTGACAGGTCAGTCGCTAACTGGTGAGGTTCTGGCGCCAGGAGGGTGGACAAGGGCACCAGTGGCGCAGGAGTGTCCACGCCCTGGGACGGCTCGGCCCTGGACGAGTATCCGCTGTTAAAGTTGGACTCGCCAACAGTGATGGTGGTGCTCAAAGCAGCAGACGCGTCAATGAGCATGTGGTGGCGTGCATGTACGATAAATAGGTAAGTAGATTGATGGACGTTGCGGCGTGTCTGCGTGAAAGACGTGAGTGTGGGTGTGGTGAAATGAGTTCGTAGTCAAAGTGAGAGTAAGACAGAGAACAAGAAAGACAAGTTCTTTGGCGAGTTTGGCAACCGAGACGGAGTGGTTCGAAACTGATAGGCGGGGGCTAGAAGGAGCAGGCTTACGATACTAACCTGAGGTACACAACGACACCCGTGATGCGTGTCGGTGACAGTCAATATGATTATTGACGTATCCCCAGTGGAGTATATACACTCGATGGCCTATAGATCTTTTGACCGAGCAAGCGGGAGAGCATTCAGCACTGGCACTCGCAGTGCGCTGTGTTGCTCTGGACAACGGACAAAAGGAAGTTGCTATCGTTCCGGTACGAGAAGAAGGGCAATAGACGGCACTCGCGGAGAAGGAACCGATCACGCACTGGGCATCGCATCGGACGAGAAAAACCACAAGCTTGGTGGGCAACCTAAATAACAGTTGGCGCTAACCAGGTCTGCCCGACCAGGGCAAGCAGCACACAAAACGTCACATATCGACATAACCTTTAGCCTCAACTTGTGCCTGTTTGTTCCACACCCCAGCATAAATTTTAAATCTGGAGATTATAAAAATAAAAACACAAGGAAAGTGACATCGATAAGTTCACAGCTGTATGTGCTGACAGTCAAGGCGGTGGTGCATTTCCACCTGCAATGAACCGACCGGGTGCTGGAATAAGCCCCACAACGTGGCCGCTTATAGCCGCCGAACTGCCCTCAAGGGAAACCGCCTTCCCGGCGCATCCGGGAACGTGGTCGGGGGCTAAAATATGGACCCACAATCGGGCAGGAAATACCCTCTTACTCGGTTACTCGGTCACTTGGCAAACCAGATATCGATGGGCTGAACCATTGGCAACGCATGTCTCAGAAACACCACATCCACGCAGCTCTGTCCTGGGTGGATAACTCAGCTCTGACACCGCTTCTCCACTGCAATTCAGTGTTGGAGTTGCCCAGATGCGGCAATTTATGTCACCTCCCCCACCACGCGCCAGGGGTTAGGACTGCTAGGAACTGCAACTCCCTTACCACTCACTTGTTCCTGTGTCAAATGAACGCAGAGTTTGTAGTTCCTATCGCACTGGATTTCGACGCTGCTGAGACTGAGGGTTTGTAGGTAGTTGGCTGTGCCGACGTGGGGGAGGATCCCGCAGCTTCACCTTCTTTGAGTGGGCACGTGTTGGAAGGCACCACTCCTCGACGTGTGGCCAAATTAGCATCCGCCTCCTTCCCCCCGATAATTTCGCCTCGCGCGCACTGCGTCACTCGTTCACATTGCGAGGAGAATGACGCACTCGTTATCCGCGGTCTCATATAGCTTCGGTGTCTGCCGATGACACCGTCATACGTGATGCACTACAGGAAGACTTTCGGGCCATGTGAGCGAATGAAAATTCTCTACCCCAGATGAATTGGTTGCACAGAAACGGCCGCTCTGCCGGTCCCCCAGTTTCTGAAGCTTCCTTCACTTGAAGAGAGGGTCCAAAACCAATTGTAGGCTACCCGCGGACTTCCCACTGAGCGCTCGCAAGTTGATCAGTATGATGGGATGGTTGCCGCACTGACATTCGGATTGAAAGCTACTTGGAGATCTTGTCTTTGGCAGATGTTGCGGGGAAATGACGTATTCTCTCCTGGTGGCTGCACAGATGAATGCGGTTATAGTGCTTTGATGGTACTTACTTGCTCAGATCTAGCCCCTTCATCAACGGTGATCGCGAAGCAGTGTCGATTTGAGCTTCAACAATGACTATGACACGTACGTGGGGCGCAGGCCGTCCATTGCACCGCGAGTATCGAGGTGTATCACGAGACAGCTCGAGAACTGCTCGGACTCCCAAGAGATGAGACCCTCATGGGGAGCGCTTGAGGGTTGGGGTATCATGGGCAAGCTTATGCACCATTACAGCGATGGTTTGGCGGCAAAACACCCAATGTAGTTACAAAGAGATGGGCGCACCTCGAATCGCACTCATTTGCACCCTCGGCACTTCCGAAGTCGAGGAAGCACAAGGGCTAATCAAACGTGCTCTGACTAGCACCTGGAAAGGAGCATCCACTTCCTCAAAAACTCACGTGAGCTAACGATTCGGCTTCTTTGCATAGGCCAGATGCATCTGATGCTAGTCCCCGACGTTGTACTGATTGGTATGCCAGAATGAGGACGAACGGATTCTTAGAAGTTCACGGCGTGAATGCTCTGGTTTCACATATCTGAGGAGCCGCTGTCAGTTAAGATGAATGTCAGGATGATTCGAAATTAGAGAACGACGAATTTTACTGGGATGAGATCTAGGAGAGTCTGCTGCGGAAGGTGGCCGTAGCTTCGAAGTAATTTGGACGTGCTGGCTTCAAACTATGTGTCATTGTACCTACATTAGAAGACAAGATCACGGCGGTGATTGTTGCGTACATTGACTGTGGAGTTGCCTCTGCGTTGCCTCTGCAGAGAGTCAATATATAGCCAGATTATAGAACATGTTTTAAACATGGATAGTCCTGTTGCAGCGATGCTAGTGAAACGAATGCATGTCAGGACGAGCAAAGCTGCCATGGTCCAAATTATCGCGTCGGGCGAGAGTGGGTCATCCCCAATTGCTTTTCTTCCCAACGCCCATGGCCGTGTGGATGGCCTCATCAAGTCCAACTAGTGGCATCTTGTCCTATTGTAAGAAAAGACTCGTGACTCTTCAAATCCTGGCCTTAAAGTTGTTGAACCCACAGCATGTGTGGTTGAGCACTTTGAGGACGTGATTGGTGAGGTTATCAACCAATGGTTGAATGAAAAGACAGACGAGCCTGCGCCACCAAGGACGCGTCCCACGGAAATGGCGCATCAGGTCGACTCAATCGGGCTCAGGCGATGTTGCCAGCAGATGGCATCCTGCCTTCCTTTCGTTGCTGCGAACTTGAACGTCATGCCATCACTGAATCATGATGTGGGGAAGCTCGGTTGTGTCGCACGTCTCACGCAGTCAACTCACACGCACGAGTTTGGTGTAGCTGCCGTCAACCCTCCGAAATTGTACCTGGTATGTCCTCCTTGGAGCTCTTTGCCTCCATCACGAGGCAAGCTGAATCCCATCTTTGCCAGTGATGAGGAAATTGGTGTGATGTGATGTACACCTCGGCGTCCGAGTAAGTTGGCACAAAGGTATGTCCGGGCGGCCATCCCGGCGCGGAGAACACTCGTTCAGGTAAGCTCACTAAAGAACCTAGAGGGTTGACAATCCATGGCCTGCCATTGTTTTCACATCGTACACGCCTCTCCACCCTGGATCCTCGGATAATCTCCAGGAGCTGCAATCTGCAACATTACTGTGCTGGGGAGACGGTAAACTGGTGCATGAGTTGCATCAACGTTAAGCGCTCTCAGGCTGTTTGTGTTGATCACTGCCCGGCATCTATCTGCCGATTATCGTCACCA
>KN839849.1:373895-398012 GCA_000827185.1 Hydnomerulius pinastri MD-312 | reverse complement strand
CTCCGAGGCAGAGACCGACACATTTAACCTAGGTCCCATATTCGTTCACCCGCGGAGTGCCGTAAGGACCGACTTGGTGCGTGTAGACCCGTGTACAAGGCGAGCTTCTGAACTCTTGAACCTGATGCATTACTAGATAGACCCCACGCCCTCGGTGAACGTATCTAAAACAGGTGACCGTGACGACGACGACGAATCAGCGCTGAGAGAAAGAAGGGAAACCAAAGTCGGCAGGGACTCATAGGCTTCTTTGTGGAATATCTTGAAATCTGTTGACACTCGCACACGAATCACTTGGATCATGATTATGAGGATAATTTGTACAACTACATATTTGGTATATACCAGGGATTCAGCCCCCCAACATGAAGATGCATTCCAAAACCCAAGTCATTGCCAAATCCACAGAGTGCGAACACTTCACTGCATCACATCTATCAGAAGCATGATGCTATTGGAAGAGCAGAGTTAGAATAAAATGCCGGGGAACGGGGCTCGATATATTCCTTGCCAAGCCAGAATATAACATACCCACGATGGCGATGGAAAGAGCCATTCACTCCGGTTACTTTGACAGAATAATAGGGTGAGATTACAACATTTCCGGGTTCTCTTGACCTCCTACAGGCTTACCTGTCCGCGGTAGCGAGTGGCATCCGACGCCGTCCACAGGCAGATGTTCGGTGTATTCATATGAGAAACACTAGGGTGCCACAAATGTCGGTCATCATCGTTACTCAAGCTGCCTCGTCATTGCCTCAGGGAATCGTGTGGGTGCGAGGCAGACGACCGACCGATTGAATAGCGTGTCCAACGTTCCTATGGAGAGACGGGCGGGGGCGGAGTGATCAAATGATCAGCATGGGTGTTATTCGCTCGAGCTACTGATGCCAGTGATAAAACCTTTCGCTCGCCGATTGAAGGGAATTCTTGAGAACTCAACGGTAAGAATAATCCTGATATTGATGGCATCTCAAAACGCCGTGAATAGCAATTTTGGCGGTGGATGGTGAGGGACTTGCACTGCGAAATTTAGCACACGACTAAATCAAGAGTTGTGGAGCTGGTTGTAAGCTGACCGCGCTCCAAGGTCATCCGGCCAGTAAACCCATGCAACGCTCGCGCAAGACACAGTCCAGAAGAACCCTCGGTCTCTAACTTGATAGCAATGGGATTGGTGACTAAATGTTACCAACTGCCTGGAATATGTCCCAGCCCGCTCTAAATAGGGAGGAGTCTGTGAGTAAAATGACAGTGAAGCGATACGGTCTGGACGTCCCTCGTGTCGGAAACTTTCGTCTTGCGATTTTCAATTCGTAGTCAAATATTGCGCTGGCGAGAGCCTGAGCCTAACAGCCACGGGAAAACTTGATGGTGGGATGGCAGGAAGGCGCCTATGGCGAGGGTGCTATTGACAATCAGCATCCTTGGAAAGGCTACACGATGCATTCTCGTGTCAGATAAGGGTAAAATCGAGAGCTGCAGAAGGGTGCAATTTGCTGGCAGCCTTGGTAACCCGATCTGTTTGCCATTGCGAAGGTGAGGGTGGAACTTCCAAACGCCACAAAGTGCCGTTAGCACGAGCGTGAGAACATCGAACATGGGCCAGTTGATCTCTGGATCGCTGGGCAACCCAGACCTGTAAAGCGCGCGAAACCATGGACAAACAACCAAGTTGCTGAGATCTGCTCCCAGGGAGGCTTTTACCGGAATTTGCCCAAGGTACCACGAGGTATAGGCTCCGGCACGCCTTGACACGGTGCGGCAACCAATGATTAGTTCATCGGGGAGCTTCTTCCCTGACGTTCGGGCTCCTACTACTAAGTCAGAACTCTCTATCAACAGGCGCTTTGCTTCTATCTAACCGGATCTTTACAGGAGCGTTCGATCACAGAACCTATGCTAAGAAATATGTTCCCCGTTCATCGCGCAGTGACCTCGTAAGACCTTCCCTGGGGCCTCTCAAGGTTCTCCGCCCACCGCGGCTACTGTTTGCGGATTCAAACCGCGTAATCTCCGAAAAGAGGTAATTTGCTCGCTGTCACTCACTGAGCAGGCTCTGCGCTTTTGCCACGTTCTCAAGGACAAAAGCTTCCCTTTAGGGTCGTCGTCTCGGAGCAATACTCCTGAGAATTAAAATGCAGCTCACGAATTCGTCAAAGGGGCACGCGCGCAGAACACTGCCCGGTTTGTGCGTTAGCTACCGAATCCCCCGGTCGAATTTTATGTGCACCAATCAACCTGAAGAGTCAATCTAGGTTTGAACCTTGCCGCTACGGCAATTGCTTAATCACAGCTCACAACAAGAAGATATCACAGCCCCTTGAGCTCTTCTCCATTCCAGATGAACCGATAGATTGGGAAAATCAGCAACTCACCTCGGCTGCATGATTGTCTACAGTTTCCCAAAATTTTGTCCCATCCTATATTTTTGAGTTTGTCTCACAGCTGTCCGTCCCGCATGTCTGATTCAGAAAAACAATTGAAGGCAAGTTTTCCTCTTCGAGAAAATGTCGGGACTCTTATCAAAATACCGGGAATATGCAGCTGTGACTCTCACCTTAAAGGACGGGGGGGATGCAGGACATTCATTCACTATTCCCCCCCATCTTACAATGTCCCAAGAATCACCTTTGCATCACGCTCTACAGCTCGCTGTCGCTCACAGGGCGCAGACTGGCATGACACACTTTTCGCTCGATGAGCCGCTCCCATCGTCTGCTCCCGATCTGTTCTCAAATGACTATCTGTCGCTATCTACGGACGCTATTCTTCGCGAGAGCTTCATACATCAAGCTCTCGCGGCTCCGCAATTGTTTGGCTCCACCGGCTCTCGCCTTGGGACAGGCAACTCGGAAGCCTACAATGCTCTCGAACGAAAGCTTGAACGCTTTTTCGAGGCCCCCTCTGCCTTGCTCTTCAGCTCTGGATTTAGCGCCAACTCAGCTTTCTTCGCCTCTGTCCCCCAGTCAGATGACGTCATCATCTACGATGAATTAGTTCACACCTCGTGTCGCGAGGGTTTCCGCATGTCCTCTGCGCGGGATGCGTTATACCGCTTCGCTCACAACTCTGTGGCGTCTTTCGAGGACTGCCTTCAGCGCGTACTGCGCAAGCACCCCCAAATTATACATGGTAATTCCACGGTCTTCATCTCCCTGGAGAGCCTGTATAGCATGGACGGAGATTTCTGCCCCCTCGCGGAGATCGTCCAGCTTGTCGAGGATCTCGTGCCTGCTGGTCACGCCCATATCGTGGTTGACGAGGCCCACACGTCAGGAATATGCGGTCCAAATGGCAGCGGCTATGTCTCGCTGCTTGGCCTGAACCATCGGGTTCACACCAAAGTTCACACCTTCGGTAAAGCCTGGGGTTTTCACGGAGGTACTCGAAACTCTATCTCTGCACAATTACGATAATCTGAACCGACACCACAGCTGTCGTCTTGACTTCTCCTACCGTTCGGGAGTACCTGGTCAACTTTGCGAAGAGCGTCATATTTTCCACGTCGATGCCGTACACTGACATTTACGCTCTGCACTGTTGTCTTGATGTCATCTCAAGCGAAAGAGGACAGGAGGTAAAGTTTATTGCTTCCTTGTTAATGGATAGTTCCGTGCTTACTATCTATTGTTTTCTCATTGCAAATCTCAAGCTTCGGCAAAGCTTAAATCAGATGGCTCGCTACGCGCACAAACAGCTCACTAACGCCTTGAGACACGTCCCTGATGGGATCTTATGTTTGGAGCCTTCGTCTAGTGTCGTGGAAAACTCGGGCCCTTGCTCCCCTATCATTCCGATCTTTACGCCACTCGCGCAGAATCTGGCGGATTGTCTGCTGGAGAAGGGATACGGGGTCACGCCCATGACATACCCCATCGTGAGGAGACCCAGGATCCGCATGATTGCCCATGCCCGCAACACAGAGGAGGACATTGACTCGTTCATCAATACGATCGTGCAGTGGGCTTTGAGGCAGGATGCTGGCCCTTTGGTAGTGCGCGGCGTTGAGGGTCGGTATCATGATGTCGAGGCGAGAGCTCGGCTTTAGACAGGAGGGAGAAATCTTGCAGTAGAGGCGTGTACGATGTGTTAGATATCTTACGGCGGGGATTGTTCCCCCCCAATAGTTCAATAGATTTTGCGTTTACCAATCCTTGAACTCGGGACCCACCTTCCTCGCTCTGTACTGGTCTTCTGGCTGCTCTATTGGTCGAGCGTGGCCAAGTTCCTAAGGGATGCTTGCGGTGGTTTTGGTAGTCAAAGCGGACGTTTACGCGTTCTCAAGCACCCACACACCAAGTTAGCGGATGCAAAATTTCTAGCCCTCGATTTCATTGAGCTGTATATGTCTGCATACAAAGTTCACAAAAACCTGCATTGGAAAGCCAAGGTGAGAAAATAATCGACTACGTAGTAGATGGTGGGGAGGGAAGCATGCTATGTTTGATGAGTATGAATGAGTGTGATGTTAGGTAGAAAATTATGTATCGAGTACGCACTTTCAAGCTCAGCATTGAAGGGGAAACGGAAAGATACAGTGAGGTAGGATGATAGGGTGAGGGGTGTATCGCATGATGTACGTGTGGAGAGCATGAGAGGCGTCGCGAGGTAAGGAGAGGGGGGTAACGCAGGGAAGGCAACATCAAAAACTTGAACAGAAAGGTGAAAAGCTGGAAGCAGGTATCGCGCTGAAAACCATCCGCAAGCCAAAAAAAATACAAAGCAAAAACAAATGCAATGCAAGAATAAGAGCCAATCCATGTGCTATGGTTCTACTGGCGAAATCATGCACTTCGGACGGGCCCCATAGCCCTCCGGGCGGGTTCGTCCCTCTCTGTTACCACGGCTCCAGCACGCAAGCCCTCCTTCGAGCCTAGGCGCGTTTTGGCGGCAGTTTCTCTGCGCTCGCGATCTTCACGAGCGCGCTGCAACGCCTCCAGGCGCGCCTCGCCCTTGTCAGCATCATCGCGGTGCATTGAGCCTTCGCGAGCTGGCTTCGAGGGCAAGACCGCGTGCTCAGCTGCGTCCGCAAGGAGAGGCTTCCTTTTGCGCGAATCCGTGCTTTGCTCCCCTTCGGAAGACGAGCTGGCGCTGTTGCGATCAATCTCTGATTTGAGGATCTTGGCACGCTTGACGCCCTCCGACGAAGTGCTCTCACGGCTGCGGTCTCTCGACTTTCTCTTTCCTCCAGAGAACAGTCTCTTTGGCGGGCACGCTTCCGTGACTTCGTAGTCGGGGTGCTCAAGAGGCAGTTTAGAAGCCGCTACTACTTCAGCGGGGAGGCCATACAGAGGATTCTGGAAAGTCGCTTTCTGACCACGGCTGGAGATGATGAGGTCAGAATAAAGATATTTTACCATATACGGTCCATGCTTACAAGACATAGGTGATGGTCGGCTTTTCCTCGAACGTTGGAGCGGGTGTGGGTGTGCCCTCCCGGATGCGAGCTTCGCCAACCACCTCGTCCTCTTCGTCGCTACTGTCCCACTCAGAGCGTAGCTTGCTCTTTTCACTTGCATCCGCAAGGAAGGGATTATTGGGCGAGTCGCGTCTAGGCCAGATTTTGGTGGCTTTCGGCTTAATTGGCGTTTTGAACGCGTCAACAGTTGAAGGTGATGGCGCACGAAGGAATAACTTCCGCGGTGGCGTCACCGGGGTAGTTGCACGCGAACCTGCGCGTTCAACAGATGCTGCACGTGCAGGTTGGATCTGGGGCTGCCTACGTGATGGAGGGGGCGATACGGGGGCTTTAACGCGGTACCGGAGCAAGGCAGGGGATGGGGAGTTTTCCGACTCCTTTGCTTCCTCTGGATCTTTGCGTTCTTTCGCTTGATGTGAGGAAGCGGAAGTGCCACTTCGTCCTCGCCAAAACGCGTTTTCGTCCTCCTCCTCTTCGTCATGGCCCGGAAGAACTAGAGCGGTGCGGCGTTTTTTCCTATCACGACTTTCATCTTCTGTGTGGTCGCCTGAGGATTCATCGCCACTTCTGTTTGTGATTTTGGCCCGCTTGATACGCGCGGCGTAACCACCACCTAGGTCGTCGTCTAGCTCTGATGCTGTGCCACTGTCATCAGAGCCTTGTCTCGATGCAGATGAGCGAGTACGCGATCGTGAGCGCTTGTGGTGAGTACGGGGAGGCGTTGGAAGCGATACGACAGAAGCAGAGCGCTTTAATGGACGCGAGCGAGCATCCGCGTCGCGAAGTGAAGGAATGGGAACTGGAGACGAGTCGAGGATCTGTTTCGTCGACATCGATCAAGGTGAAGCGTAGAACCGCGGGGTAAAATGAAGAAAAAATATGGGATGCGGAAGATGTGATGGAAAGAAAGGAAAGGAGCAAGATTCAAGATTTTCTGAAGTTTTAGGAGATAGCAAGAGGCGTTGTTCAAAATGGCCCCCTCACTGTGCCGCAATGTTCAACACCACGAGGACAATGACAAAGCTAAGACAAATACTGCCAAATAAGTCTATCCTCGGCACAGCCACCTCAGGTCCACAGTAGCTCCTGTCAAGCATTGTCAGATCTTGGGCGGAACAAGATCCTTGCTGCATCTGAGAGAAAGGGATGTATCATACACCTTACATTTTGTGTCGTACAAGAAATCAAGTCAGGCGGGAGGCCAAAGCTTTATACGAGCTAGATGGAGATCATCATTCACGAAGCATAAACGTGATGTCCAAGTCCAGTGGTAAAGTCAGAGAAAACGCAGAAAACGCGTTCACCAAGCGATCGGCATGTATGGAACCTTCAGGTAACTTCCACTCGTACCGTCGCAGCATCATCACGGCGAGTGTACGCAGCTCATACAAGGCAAAGTTGAACGCGGGACACTGCCGAGGTCCAACGGAGAAAGGCACCCATGATTCTCGTCCACCTCCTGATTTGCTTCCGTCCAAAAAGCGTTCCGGTCTGAAAACCTCTGGATCGCCCCAGCTGGATTTGCTACGATGCACGGCGTATACGTTGCATGCAAGCTGGAAACCTGCCGGAATGAAGTATTGTCCGAGGGTGAAGTTAGCTTGAGAGATACGAGGGGCGAGGATAGCACCAGGCGGATTGATTCTGAGGGCCTCGCGAATACATGCGCTGAGGTAAGGCAAAGACTGTGGGTTCATCAGCCCAATGGAAGGGTCAGCCGTAGGCCCAATGACGCGTAGCACCTCTTCACGGGCATTGCTTTGGATGCGAGGATTGATAGCAAGATGATACATCAAGGAAGCCATAGCTCCCGATGTTGTGTCCTGCAAGTGAACGACGTGAAATTCTGGCATTGAACGATGGTGCACCTCCCCATTTACTCACCTGCCCAGCCATAAACAGTGCGGCCATGTTGTCGCGAAGGTTGGCTTGACTGAGCTCAGGATCACTCAATAGAGATGTCATGATGTCCTCCCCAGGATCAGAGCGTTTCGCCTCGAGCAACTGCTCGAAGCCTCGAAACAAGCGGTCCATTCGCGATATGACCTTCTGTCTCGGGAACATCTTCTCGAGAATGGGGAAAACAAGGTACAGAGGTTCTGCCATATCATGCGTCATCTGGTTGTAGTCCACAACGAATGGTGAGCGGGCGCGTATGGCGTTATAATTGTGACCTATGACGGAAATCCCGACGGCGTCCAGAGCAAAGTTCTGCGCGAGTTCGGACCAGCGTACAGTGAAGCAAGTTGGGACCCCGGGGGAAGTGGTGGATTCGATAACCTCGAATGTATTCTTGGCAAGAGTCGTGAAGAGATCAATTGGGAGGGGACGCGCGAATCCTTCTCGGACGAGAGCCGACTGCTTTTTCCAATCCTCTCCGTTCGCCAGAACGACATTCGTAGAGCCAAGGAAACGGTTGAACATAGACTCCTTGGCCGCTTGTTCTTTAGGGAAGTCGTGGATTGCTGAGCTCACTTGAGCGAAAAGCTGTAACGCTGTCAGCTGAGGAAGCGGTTGATACTGGCAGTGTCAGAACAAACCTTGGGGTCCAGGATATGTATCATCCATTTTCCCATCGCCCAAACGACGACCACTCCTTCCGATTTCTCGTTCACGAACGGCATGATGAGGCGCTGAAACTGTACATCGTTCGGCTCACGAAGAAAGTAACTTCGCAGGAGAGGGAGAATGGGTACGCGAGGTAAGTGTCGGATAGATCGTGGTGGAGTGAAAAGTCGGTATACGGCCCATACAGCCCCCAAAGCCGCCCCAGCACACCACAGAGCAGTTCGTTCGAGGGTGAAGGGAGCGATAGCAGCCATTGTAAAGGGGGCTATCAGGACTTGAACCATGCCCTGAAAGAATGACTGTACCTTTTAAGTGCTCGTGATTGAGCAACAAGAGCCGTTATTTTGGTCCCTTCGGTTAATCTGGATGGTGGAGCTAAGCGCCCACGGGTGTTATTCATTGAATGTCATTCTAACGGTATCGGTCGTATCTGTTCCTTGCTAGTTGACACCAACCGTGATAAGCCAAGCCCCGTGCACACTCCAAGGGTATACGAGGTGAGATTGTCAGCGGGCGTCTGACATCACGAATTGAACTGAGGAAGGTTGGATGCGGGCTCGGGGGCGCAGAAAAGCCCTCGCAAGGCCGTCCCACCCCAGGCCACTCCCGGGCCCTGTCAGTGTTGTCGAGGAAGGATCACTCATTTACGTTCGATCTATGTCTTTGTATATCGGTTCCGACGCCGGCGGCCCAGCAGCTGTGACCAGGCTCGTTACTGGGAAGGACCTGGACGCCCAAGAAGTGCAGGAGGGTTTTTTTCTCGAACAAAGCGAGTCGATATTTGGGCGCAGCGTCAGCCTGAGCCATTCTACGAAGCCCCATGCAGCTGTTGAAGGGTCATGCTCAGCTGAAGGCTTACAAGGTGGACGTCAGCGGGTCCGCTGACAAGCCCAGTTCTGCCTTCTCCAGCGCCATCTAGTTATCTAGTTAATTGATATAACGAGCAATCAGAGCCATCAGATTTGTTACTGACCATGTTCGTAAGTACGAACCGCTTTTGGGTGGGGAGCGCCCACTGTTATCTTGGCTTGTCCTCACTGACAGGCTCTCGTTTACTCTGCGCAGTTACATCACGTATGCTGGACGATATCAGGTGCGATGTCTGTTAAAGACAGGCCATGTGACCTGGACAGCTCTGGACAGGGAGGTAGTGAAGCCCACGTCTTCCACGGGCTGTACGAAGAGGTGAATCCTGCTGGCACAGCAGCGTCTGAGTAGAGAACCTTGAAAGCTACATGAGTTGCAAAAGTAGCTCTTACAGCGTTTCCGAAGGCCCAGCTTGAGTCAGCCAAGTTTGCAGAGGTTTATTGAACCGCATTGTGCGTCCTCAGGGCGCGATATTACATTGTAGAAGTGGGTGAATGGCAAGGAGTGTGAGCCCCGCGCGAGCCCGTGGGGCCATTTGTAAAATCATTTTGTCGTTATACTTGTCCAATATCCGGAGCTGGTATGCGACGACGGGTTTGGTGTTTGAGAGAGTGGACCCAGGAGGTACCGTCAAGTGGATCACGGCATTCCTTCCAACTCCCTGAGGGTGCAGAAACGCGTGCTTCTTTTTACTTGTTCACCGCGCTGGCCCGGGTAAATGCTCATCATCTGACGGCGGACGAGGTTGCCTTCGCCTTCCATCAAAACGCAGAATTTCATCAGCTTATATCTCAATAATGTCCCCACACCGTGACGCGTCCGAGTCGTCGAGGGTTTGTGCGTGCCATGACCTTTCTCCATGCCCACGGATGTAGCTCTTCCAAGCCTCTTCAACAAACTTCAACAGAGGGTCGGACTTGCGAGACGCCGCGGCGGGTCGTGGCATACCAGCTCACCAGAATTCACATTCGGCCGACCGTATCGTAGCGCGTTGGCACGTTGGCCCGCTCCCGGTCCCGACGCCTTCTGGTCCATCCGAGTCAAAATAGCCCGCACACATCCAACACGAGCTTGACAGGCAGCTGATCGCTCGGAATCTCGGCCTATCCTCCCTCACACCGGGTATCGGTGCGCCACGGTCTCGCAACAAGGACGCGATTTCGGGAGTAATTCGCGATCGATGGATGGCACTACACGTGCGTGCCCGGAACTCAAAGATTGTCCCATGTCCGTACGGAGCCGGGAAACACGTCTCTTTCACCGTGTCTTCTTCGAACTATTCTTACTACTCGGCCGTATAATTTTCTCATAAGGTAACCATTCACAAGCCTCAAGCAGGGAATGCCTTCTCAGCATCGCTGTTTCGCCCTGGCAGAGTGAAATTGAGCCTCCGGGACGAAGGGAATCGGTCGCTGACCGTGTAAGCCCGCACTCACGTCCGTTCAAGGACATGGTAACATAGGCCACAGCTTCATAGTGATTTTACAGAAAAGGGATAGCTTTTCTCTCATCCTGGGCGCTCTGTGAGGAATTTGAGCGTGATGCTTGCCAATGGGAGCTCTGGCAGGAGGGGCGGTCCGTTGTTGTTCCCACGATTGATATGGTAGAGGGCGTATAAAGTTGTCGGTTCATATGTGCTCAGACATCTAACCCATCTCTCCGCATCCCGCCATAACTTGTCTACTTCATCAACATGAGCGGCAAGCTTGCATCAGGTAGGGTCGAACTCTCTGTGCGTGATCCATACTGAGCGGATTTTGATCTTCAGATTACAGCGCCTGGAAGAAGCTCCAGCAGACTTATGACGTCGAACACACTAGGCTCATCCTCAAGGACTTGTTTGCTCAGGATCCTGCCCGCTTCTCTAAGTTCTCTAGTGAATATGTAGATTCTACCGATCCCAACACTACCTTCCTTCTCGACTACTCCAAAAACCTCATCACCAAGCCGATCTTGGATTCGCTCCTATCTTTGGCGCGCGAGGCTCAAGTTGAGACCTACCGCGACAAGATGTTCGCCGGGGAGCACATCAACACCTCGGAGGATCGTGCTGTCCTTCACGTCGCGTTGCGCAACTTTGATGACTTCAAGATTCAAGAAGGTGGAGTCGACGAAGTCGCCGGCGTCCTCGCTCACATCAAGGAGTTCTCTGAGGCTATCAGGAGCGGCTCCTGGAAGGGTTATACGGGAAAAACCATCAACACTATCGTAAACATCGGTATCGGAGGCTCTGATTTGGGACCGGTTATGGTGACAGAGGCGCTGAAGCCTTACGCGAAACGCGACCTGACCGCCCACTTCGTCTCCAACATTGATGGCACGCACATCGCTGAGACCCTCCGGGAATGTGACCCAGAACGCACCCTGTTCATTATCGCCAGTAAAACTTTCACCACGCAAGAGACCATCACCAATGCCGAGTCGGCTAGGGATTGGTTCCTTTCCTCCGCCAAGGACAAGGCGCACGTCGCGAAGCACTTCGTCGCTCTTTCTACGAACACCAAGGCTGTCACGGCTTTCGGCATTGACCAAGCCAACATGTTCCAATTCTGGGACTGGGTCGGCGGTCGCTACAGTTTGTGGAGCGCGATTGGTCTCTCCATCGCTCTGTACATCGGCTACGATAACTTTGAGTCCCTCTTGAAGGGTGCTCATGGGATGGACAAGCACTTCAAGGAGACACCCTTGGAAAATAACCTTCCCGTCCTGCTCGCCGTCATTGGTGTTTGGTACAACGACTTCTACGGCTCCCAGACGCATGCACTGTTGCCATACGACCAGTACCTCCATAAATTTGCTGACTACTTCCAACAAGGAGACATGGAGTCGAACGGCAAGTTCGTCACAAAGGGTGGTCAGCGTGTTGACTATCAGACTGGGGTACGTACAAGCTATTCTCTGTCCCGGTATCATATCAATATTTGTTTGTTTAGCCCATCATCTGGGGTGCAGCGGGCACAAACGGTCAACATTCCTTTTACCAACTCGTTCACCAAGGAACGAAGCTGATACCCGCCGACTTCATCGCCCCCGCTACAACGCACAACCCCATCGCCAACTCGAAGCACCATCGTATCCTTCTTTCCAACTACTTTGCGCAGCCTGAAGCTTTGGCCTTTGGGAAGACCGAGGAAGAGGTCCGCAAGGAGCTCGGGAGCGGTGCAAGCGAGGCCCTGGTGAAGAGCAAGGTGTTCGAAGGAAACAGGCCAAGCAATAGCATTATGTTCCCCTTGTTGACTCCCAGGACGCTGGGTGCATTGATTGCCCTTTACGAACACAAGATCTTCACGCAGGGTGTCATCTGGGGCATTAATTCATTCGGTATGTCGGACATTGGTTTGCTGTCAATACTTTCGCGCTCACTGCGCCTCCTCAGATCAAATGGGTGTCGAGCTCGGAAAGGTTCTTGCGAAGAATATCTTGTCCCAACTTGAGAAGCCTGCGGATGTTACTGGACACGATAGTTCGGTGAGCAAAGTGCCATCGAGCAATTTCCATGAATACTGACCTGATGATTCATAGACAACCGGACTTATCCACTACTACCAGAAGTATAGGAAGGAGTGAATCGTATCGAAGCTGTGAGGTAGTATGTACGACAAAGTTGTTCTGAAGTGGTCCTTGTATCTTGCATTAACTTCCCTCGACTCGTCTAGACACAAGGAAAAAAACATGTACTATTATTAGAGTTCAAAACAGCTATGCGAACAAGGCGATAATTCTACAATCAAGCAGAGATTCAAGTTGCTTCGCGATCTTTCGCAGCTCCTCTCCCATTGTCTGAATGGTAAGATTTATTTATAGTTGACACAGAAAGGTTATGGGCCCGGACGCGTATTTTTCCAAAGTCTTGATATCTGGCAAATGTGGTTTTGCGCTAGTTGTTCGCCATATTCTGTCACTGCGGATGGTGACCTGAGAATCGCCGTCATGTGAGTGTCTTATCTAGCTCTGGAACTGCTCCACTAGATAACACTAGGTATTCGCGATCGATTTGACGCCTGCCGTTTTCCCAGCTGGAGTTCGGACGCCATGTGGTGGGCAATACTTAACCCCGGGATACGATTCCGCGTGCACTGTGGTCTGCACTTGCACCTTCAGCCGCAGGATGAAACTAGCGTTTGGTCTACTTCTCTTAGCAGGCGTCTCGGCCGCCTCAGTTCAGCAGCCCTTACTCACCCCATCAACTTGGGATACTGATAACGATGAGTACGAATTCAAGTTTCCAATACAAAGAGTCGCAATCATTGGCGCTGGCCCAAGGTCAGTACACTCGATCTCCATTCGTAGACACTATTAATGCATCGCATCCCCGCAGTGCACTAGTTGCGTACCGTGAACTGACCGAGGTTGGCTTTGAGGTCCGCCTTTTCGAGCGCGACCGTGCCCCCGGAGGAAACTGGCACTATACGGAAGAGGCCCCAGCAGATGCGCCAGTCCCAAGTGCCCCAATTCCGGTAGGCGACTTCGTCCCGTCATTTGCCCCTCCGGATGTGGAGCTCCCGTACTCGCAAGAATACGAAGACGATGCTGAGATCCGGCGGGACCATAGGGGTCCCAAGCCTGTTTGGGAGTCATTAACTTCGAATGCACCGTCGGTAAGTAGGTTGGGTTGGGTCAGTGAGAAGTGTTTGTTTGACCCATGCACGTGTGTATATGTAGCCTCTCCAACAGGTGAGCTGAGCGCACCCGTTGGTTCCTGGGCAGCTAATCCCTTTTTCGATTGTCAGCTCATTGAATGGCCCTGGCCCGTAGGCACAAAATGGGGTACGTACCCGCTCACCGCTCACTCGTTCTATCTCACATACCTCCCCCAGAGCTCTCGCACTACGCGTTCCGCAACTACGCTCGCTCCTATGCCTCTTACCTCAACATCAACAGTAATGACGAGAACCCTGCGACGGCCTACAACACACGCGTAGAGCTGATCGAGAAGAGGCTAAACGAAGATGGCGAGGAGCAAGGTTGGAGGCTCTGGCTCAAATCACTCACACCGACTGGGAACAATACTTCTCGGGCCACTTGGTGGACTGAAGTGCGTGTTGCTTGGCGTGTCTTCCTTGGGTATGATCATTGATCGCTGCCCCGCCCCAGGATTTTGATGCGGTAGTCGTCGCTTCGGGACGATACAATGCACCTGTGATGCCTCTCATACCAGGTTTGGCGGATTGGGTACGAAGGTTTCCTGGTCTACTCGGTCACTCAAGGCAGTATCGACGACCCGAAGCTTATACAAATCAATCCGTGCTCATCGTTGGAGCTTCTGTAGGCCTTTCAGTATCACTAAACTAGCATCGTCGCACTTGACTGAAGAGCCTCTCCTCGTTCCAGGTCAGTGGGTCCGAAATATCAAGGGATATAAACACTTCGGCCAGAAAAGTCTATCAGTCTATGCGGGTGAGGAGCACAGACACGTTGAGATTTGGATGAAATCTGATTCGCAAACGACCTCAAGGCCGATAACGGTATGTGGTATGCCCGGGGTCATTGACGTTCACTCACCCCCTGCTGCAGACAGCGCAGCGCATTATAGGCTGGCCAACTACATGCGACGAATACCGAAAAACACCACCTTCGTTGGTGAAATCAGCCGTTTCATTCCAGTCAACGAAGGACAATCAATGCAGTCCAGTCAGATCGAGCTTAAGAACGGTACCGTATGTCGAAATTTCCCAATCCCCCTGACGACTAGATCGCTCATTGCTTTCCTAGATAATAACGGGCATCGACCGCATCATCTTCGCCACAGGATTCCGCTATTCTTTTCCTTTCCTGCCACAGTACTACGACGATGCATTCTACACCCCCCACGAAGGCTCCAGCAGTTCCGTACAACCGTTCCTTCCCACTGACGGATCTCACATACGTGACCTCCACCTTGATCTCTTCTACATCCCAGACCCAACCCTCGCATTCCTCGGAAGTTCGTGGTTCTCCACTGGTATTTGTGGCCTGTACACTAACTTATGGACTTGACGCAGTGAACTTGGGAACTCAGTCATTCTCATATTCAGATTACTTGTGTCTGGCCCTGGCAAAAGTATGGTCGAACACTGCAAAACTCCCGCACACTCGGCGGATGTGGGAGATGTATGAAGAACGCGCGGAGGAACGAGGTGGTTTGGGTAAACATTTTCAGTTCTTGGGCCCTGCGAGGCTCACAGGTATGTCTTTGGTCATTTTTCTTGCATGGCTGGGCGGGAGCTTAGCCATCATTATCTCTTTTAGCTAACATCAGATTCTTCATGGGATGGCTGAACGAGGCCGCTGTGAAGTATGGCGGAAAGCAGGTTGGTCGTGCCTTTCATAGTATCTACCTCATTCCACAGCGCTGATCCACTCGCAGATCGATGGCTTACCAAAATAGTACGTCCTTCTTCATCAGCGCACTGAGATCAATCCGACCTGATCTATACTTCTAAGCACTGACGAGGTCAATGATTACTGGCTCATCTCTCACTACGGCGGACCATTGGAGGAGAGACGAAGCGACGAGGAAGCGGTGTTGGAGTCGTTGGGGATTCGACTCCCTCATCTGAGCGACGAGGCGAGCCGGCAATATGATTACAACCCCATGTATGATGACAATTGGTGAGGCGAGCTTTATGCATCGCTTCATCGACGGGTGCGGTCTGGGAGAACATCGTGATAGGAGACTGAAGGTGCTCCAGACCCGCTTCTTGGATAAGGAAAGCGACCCAGGATATGATACTATGCACTACAGAACACTGAAGTTGCGCGACTTACTGGGAGGGGACATTGGGCAATGGAATATTCAGGCCTCAGGGGTGTTTGAAGGTCAATTATGTATTACATAATGCATGTTTCGTGTCTGGTCAATCGCGAGTTGATTGCAACTTTATCGGGGAGGTACTCCAAATACTCTTACTTCCACAGTAACTATTTGAGCTCGCAACGCTGCATCCTTGACATTGACGCGCCGGTTCTGGTCATTCAAAGAATGTGAGCTTTCCAAAGCCTCCATGGCTCACGGTATATTCAGCTGATCAAGGGTTTAGCCAGTAACTTGAACCCATTGTAAATCTGATCTAGGACTACTTGGGGCACGAAGGTCCTCGTAATCGACCTCGATCCTCGTAAGTCGGTAAACTGCTGTCTAAGTAGTGAGCTATTAAGTGTATTGGACGCGTCTACACCTTTGACGCAATACTGCAGCAGCTCCTGTTACCTGTCGATCACTGCTACGCCACTGCATTCCCAACTTCCAGCACAAATATTTTCGAGTTATCTCAGGTTCTAGCGTCTTATCAGCATGAGCCAGCCCAGTCTTCCAAGTCCACCGCAACAGCCTGCGCTCCAATCGGACTCCAATGTTCAGCAGCCTGCCCCTGGTCAAGCGCCTGCTAGCACGCACGAAGGAAACGTTTCGCTGGATAATGTCATCTCGATTATCACAACTGCTACCTCTCCCTCCCAACTAAGTTCGCAACTCAAAAGTTTCGCGCCAAAGGATGTCCGTGAGGTGGTGCTTGCCAGTTTACTTCCGGATGGACAAGATCCGTTGACTGTACTGGATATGCAAGCTAATACGCTAGGAATCATCTACATATTGTCAGTCTTATCAATGTCGAGGCCGATCGTTTTCTCTGATGTTTGCGACCTTGTAGATCAGCGCGGATGCATACAACAGGGGCACCAAATCCGCCGCTAGAATATGTGCAGGAGTTTTGCAAGAGTTTTGCACCAGAACAAGCACGGCTGGCTCCTGACCGAGGTTTGTATCCTCATCTGCAACTAAGTGTCACTACTCATCATGTTCTAGTCACCCTGGTTGCTAAAGGGATACCACTGCTCGCTGAAGCGGCTGGAAATGTGAGCGAAAACCAGTCGACCAAGTACACCATTTGATCTCTGTATTGCCAGCTGAAACTTGCCATACAACCGTTATTTGATCTCCTAGCTCGGTACTCTCCCTCGCTATCGCATCTTACAACCATCCACCCTGTCTTTCTCAAGGTTAGTTTACCCATTTCCCTATTTCTCTGTTTCTTCTAACCTAGGACCCCTTAGACATGCGTCTCTGCTCATCAGTTCGCTGCAGCTCTTCCTGTCCTTGCACATCCAATAACCACGATAGATCTATCGATTTCAGATTTGCATTACAACGACAACTTGGTATATCATTATGCGGGGGGTATGGTGTATGCTGCCTTGAAGCGGTGGTCTGAAGCGGAGGAGTTATTCGAGATTTGTGTATGTAGTCCAGGCCCCTCGGCCGCTGCCCTCCAGATGGAGGCACTGAAGAAGATGATCCTCGTGCAGTTGATCCGAGAGGGAAAGGTAGTAGCTTTCTTCTTAGGCATGATCATGTGCTGATCTCTGGCACAGCCGACCCCTCCGCCAAAGTACATCCATCCTGCATTACCTCGACTCCTGAAGGGCACACCTTACTCGCTCTTTGTGAATGCATATCCACAACAAAGAGCTCAGCTTTGTTCGATAGTCGAGAACGAACAACAGCTCTTTGCGACAGTCAGTGCCCCGTTTGTTACACCTCATCTGTGCCGGGTGCTGATATGAACTCGTCTGGATCCACCTGGTTATGACTCCAGGAAAAGACCCTTGGTCTTATTACTCAAGCCCTTGAACGTGCCCCACGATGGTCCATCAGAAAGCTTACGGCGACGTACTTGACACTCCATCTTTCTGATATCGGTCAAGCTGTAGGAATCGAGAGCGAAGACGAAGTGCAATCGTTAATTCTTGACATGGTCAGGATGCCCATCGTCTTAAGTAATTTGGTCGCTGACCTGGCCATCACCGACAGATCGAGTCCTCGGAAATATCCGCGCAGCTATCTGCAGACGGAACGGTATCTTTCTCGGACCCACCAGTCAATTTCGAGAAAGCGGATGTAGACAGGGTTCTTGCACACGCTCAGGAGCAGGGTGCGTTACTGGCTAAGCTCGAGAAGGAAATGGCAAGGAGCAAGGAATACCTGTCAAAGGTACGTTGCTTCGATTCGCCGGTCCTGCGGCTCCGAATCTATTTTTTGTCGATAATTCTCTCTGAACCTCCGACCGAACTCAAACGCTTTTTGGTTTGTGTTTTTTCTGACCGCTGGTCGGCGTCCATGTTGTGAGCCCTGCTGACACCTCTTTCCAGGCTGTGAAAGGCAAGGAAGATGCCTCCTGGGGCGGACCAATGGACGAAGATGTTGGAGAGCGGACGTCTCTCAGCTGGGCCGAAGATATTGGTTTCCCTTGACTTTGTTTCGGATAGAATGTTGCGCGGCCTGTCGCTCGCAGGTATGATAATCTGCTCGCATGATCGCCAGTGTGCCCACGTCAACGATACTCCGATTGATACTTCTGATGCCACGGTCAAGACGGTGTCTCTGAAAAGTTTGCATCTATCTCCCTCATTGTTGGGATGCGGACGCCGGACATCGCTAATGGTAATGCAGGAGGTAAGGGTTTCTGATGATCTGTGATCAAGAAGCGTCAGTGGAGGCCGGTGCTTTCACCGGACGCCGCAATAACGCGCCTGGGGGCAAGCTTGGCAGCGACACTTTCACAGCTTATGCTCCCAGATGTAAGATCATATTATGCACGTCGCGCAGACCGTGGAGGGTCCTGGCAATGTACAGCAGCGCTTGGATGCTCTGTGAGAGTTGCTCATGAGGGTTGTCGGCGTCTTATCAACATATTTTCACAGGGAGTGCTTCCCTCACTCCCTGCTTGCTGAGCATGCTTGCAAATTCTCGGAGAATTTCTCGACATCATTCCGGAAATAGCCCACCTGTACTTTCTTTTACATTTTGAGGCCGCCGTTGCGCTTCAACCGCAACGCGTATTTGACTTTTGTCGGGCGCCGCAATAGCGCCTGTGGGAAATGTGACAGGAACACGCTCCGATTCGACAAATCGCATTGGTTTGAACCATTCGTCTCAAGCTTGCGTGCTGCGGTGCCGGCTAGCGAATGAAATACATCTGAACGCCCCTTGTTATTATACGTCTCCAGAGTTAGGCTGGAACATGGAACGGTATATACACTCTATATACAACCCGGAAACATCGCAACAGAAGACTCGGCGCTATCCGTTTACTGGGAGTGACCGTGGTACTTGGCAACGACCTCCCAGAAGCCTTTGCCCTGGAGAGAAGCGATCTCGTTTTCAAGAGCAGAAGGTTGACGGGAGCCGTCAGTGCCTGCAAAAGTTCCCGCACCCCAAGACGATCCTGCACAATAATAGAGATTGGAAATTAAAGTTGGTAAGGAATGTAAAATTACGTACCACCGTGGATCTCAGTCAAGTTTGAGAGTTGAGGGAAGGTGTACTTGTAGCCCAGAGGAACGTAGATCAGACCGTGGTGAGCGAAGGTGGAGAGTGTGTTGGAAATGGTGACTTCCTGTCCACCACCTTGGGTACCAGTGGAGACGAAGACACCGCACATCTTGCCAGCGAGAGCAGACTTGCTCCAGAGGGGGCCGGTAGCATCCCAGAAAGCCTGATAACACAGTCAGAAACATGAATCGGTGTCCGCGCGTTTTGTAGGTGACATACCTTCCATTGCACGGGGAAGTTACCGTAGCGTGTGGGAACACCGAAGAGGAAGGCGTCAAAGTTGACGAGGTCATCAGGGAGGAGGATAGGGTAGTCGGGGCGTGGGGGTGCCTTCACCAGCTTGAGGATATCCTCAGAGAGGGTCTCCTGGATTCTATACACCGCGTCAATCCCAGGATTTTACGTTGAGTATGACTAGGGGGTGCTCACTGGTAGATGGTAGCATTGCCGCCTGCGTTGCTGATGCCTCCCTTGACAGCCTCGGCGACTGTATGAATGAGCGTTAGTTAACACAAGCGAGCATCGTCGAGCAAGCGTACGTTTAGCAATGTGCCCGTAAAGGGAGTAGATGACGATGGCGACTCTGGGGGAGGACATCTTGACTTCTGGGGAGCTAGAGGAAGCTGGCTCTGTAGGTTCTGAGGGAGCGGGTGGATCTGGAGTGGGGATGGGGGATGATGGTTTGGGTTCAGCTACCTCAGCTTTTGTAGTATCTGGCTGTGTGGGTTTTGGTTCGGCGAAGTTGTTTTTCTGCCGCTTGCCAGGGAAACACATTCCGAAGAAGTATAAAAAGGTACTGTACAACAGATCGTGAGGATATAAGGGGCTCTGAACGGGTTGATATTCGTTTAATGAAGTGTTTTTGGCGTGAGATGGACGTGGTACGGCCTGCGAAACGTTTAGGTGGTATCAAGTAAAGACCCACATGACCTGCTTTTTATGCGTTGGTAAGCCGGGAGAGAAATGGCACTAGCTTTCTCAATTCTGGACACCGTACCGTTGCATAATCCATTTGACACGTCTATAAGGGCTCTGTAACAATTCAGCGTTCTCATCCGTGAATGTTAAGAGGCATCCTTGGAAAACAACACCCAAATCGAGCCTGATAAGATAAACCATCCGGATATGGCTACTTTCTGCACAATCCTTGGGAAATATGTTGTTTAGCCTAAACCAAACCTAAATAGGTTGTGTTTCGGACAAATGGCGAACGCACCAAGACTCGCCGAATTTTCCGAGGATTGTCAACGTGGAGATCGGAAAACCCAGGGAAAGCATCCGAGTCTTCTGTAACATGCGGCGTGCAGCAGAAACTTTCACAAAGTCGCGGCCGTACATTCCATTGATCAGTGAGGTACGGCGTCAGGAGGCCGGAGGCGACGTTTGTGGTCCGCGGTTATGAAGCGTGTTCTAAAGTCAGCGCAAGGAGGCCACAGCCTGGGTTCCATAAGCAAGAAGGACGGTCCATGACGGTTTAGGTCAACATCAAACATCTCCGTGTCCGAAGAACTCCACTGAGCGGTTGTTGCAGTGTCTTCGATGATGAAGATGCGGAGCGAATTTCAAAGGCGTTGATGGTTCGGAGGAGTATCCATACAGCTGGGCTTTCTGTTCGGTCTGCCTCGACTGGGGGTCGTGTTGTCTTTGACAAAGATGGGTAAAGTGCTGTCGGTGGCCGCCCAGGCGAGACACTGTGAACAATGAATCCCCAGCGCCGTTTGACTTACTGATAGTGGCACAGGTCCTGTCAGGCCATGATTCAGCGCTTTCCCAAAGGAAGCTTCAAGTTCTGGAGATTGCTAAGGGCATGAGTCAATGACATAAACTTGCTCACACCGGCTTTTTTCAGCCAAAGTTTGTGCTATGCCTGCGGTCTTCGCATCCGTCTCCGACATCGATGGATAAGGAGCGATACGAAGTGTGATTGGCTATCTGTTCCTCGGGGGTCCAATTTTACCTTTTCGCGAACGGCTAACCATGGTTGCTGAGGCTAGTAACGAGTCCCAGCGGTGGCCGACGCAGCTTTTCCTGGTCGGAAGAATGGTTATCTTCTGGAGACTGCTGACTGACCAGCATGTCTCAGAACCGAGCTGTGGCCACATCATGATGTGATCTATGCCACATTCAGGCCGTCCAGGCCATTTGACTCTCGCCAGGCCTGCATGCATGCTTTGGCATCCGACATGGACGTGAGCTCGATCTTCCGCTTCGGGGAAGCGGTGTATACTCCAATGTGCATTTTTGTGCATTTGGTCGCATATGACCAAGAGGATTTTATCTCTGACGTCGGTATACCGACCTTGTTTCAAACACAGCGAATCTGTTGATGCGATCTGGCCAGGGGCTCGAGCTGGTCAGAAAACCTACAAATACTGAACCGGCCCCATCCTACAGCCCTCACAACCCACCTACTTCGCTTCCTATTCCCCCCTCTCGAGCCTACATTCTCAGCACACACTCCATTACTCTCAACTACCATGTCGTCTCCGTCCCCTAAGATCGCCATCATCATCTACTCGATGTACGGGCACATCGCCAAGCGTAAGTACCTGATAAGGTGACGTTGTGAGATATGCTAATCGTGATTGGACTACAGTCGCAGAATCCGTGAAGGAGGGCATCACAAACTCTGGCGGCTCTGCTACCATCTACCAGTACGTTTTAAAATTCATTGGTCGACCGCCGATTCGAACGCTTGTTGACGCGATGGTCCCAAAGGATTCCCGAGACACTCTCTGGGGAGGTATTGGCCAGGATGCACGCTCCTCCTAAACCCGATTACCCCGTCATCACTCCCGCCCAGCTCCCCGACTTCGACGGCTTTATCTTTGGTATTCCTACTCGTTATGGTAACTTCCCTGCGCAATGGAAGGTTGGTACCATTGATCCGTTGCCTTGCATTCCACTCCGGAGCTAAATATATATTATTTGTTCCCATAGGCCTTCTGGGATGCCACTGGCGGCCTTTGGGCAAAGGGTGCCTTGTACGGCAAATTCGCTGGAGTTTTCGTGGCTACCGGAACCCCAGGCGGTGGCCAGGAAACCACTGTCATCAGCACCCTCTCGACGCTTACCCACCACGGGATGATCTTTGTGCCTCTTGGCTACAAACATACGTTTGCCCAACTCTCCAACACCAGTGAAGTCCGCGGTGGTAAGCACAATCTCTATTGTCTTGGCGATCCCAAGTGTCTAACATACGATTCGCGCGATAGGGTCCCCTTGGGGAGCTGGTACTTACGCCGGTGCCGACGGGTCTCGCCAGCCAACTCCTCTCGAGCTGGAGATTGCTAACCTTCAAGGCAAAGGGTACTGGGAGATCATTTCCAGGTACAAGTTCTAAGCGGCAATTACTGCCTGCTCAGAAGTCTGCTCTCATAGATATACGCAAACAAACCAAATGTAGAATAATATATGGTACATGCACATAAGTGGTTTCGCATAGAATAACGCTTAGTCTGGCGGCGATGGAATACAAAAAAAACTTCATTCGATAGAGATATATTGCGTTGTGTGCATGTGCCTGAGTGTCAAGGGAAGCTTATGACGCATCAAAGGCGACTTTGTTATTTCGTACATACTGTCGCTGCGCGATACACATATACTAGTACACACATCCTGTAATTGCGCGATATACATTTCTGAGTGTGTAGGGCTGTAGAAGCAGTAATGATTACTATTGGTGGAGATGGATCGCCTCGGGACACCCAGCGCCCTCACCCAGGGGCAGAACAAGAAGTAGTCGAGTTCATCGTCTGAGACGATGAGCGTCAATCCCGCTTGCTTCCTGAAATGGAATCTCCAATTTTGGTGCATCCCGCCGGCTGTCTAAAATAGAAGTCCCTACTGTGCTCTGAGTCTCTGAGATCCTCTGCGAGATGATAATGCAAACTCAAGGGAATGTCCTTCGTAGGAACCCGACATCTTCGAGAATATGAGCTGATTATTTACTTGCGATGATAAGACGTTACTTCAAGCCATTGGTGTTGTATGATCTTGGAATCAGTACCATTTCTGGAAGCCGGCGGGTCCAGGAAGGGGGCATTGATTATGGTCCTCTTCACACTGGCATGCACATCTATTACCTTGTTTACCAAGGTCATTGGGAGGTGGAAATTGTGGCTGAGCGAGGCAAAAACTTGTAGCCCTACCCCTAGTAGAGAACCCCACAAGCAGACAAATTATGGGTACTGAAAGCACACCCTGAGTTCCATTTGCTGAGCACCATGTCGTCACCAAGTGGTAATGAAGTAGAAACTCAGCAAAAAGAAGACAAAGCAAAGCCCAATAAAAATGGGAAATGAATCCCCTGACAACACAAGCCGGTAGTGCAGTAGCAAGGTCATCACGTCCTCGGAGTTGCAAGCAGAGCTCGCAAGGATCAAGGGCGGCAAAAATTTGATAACCAAAGAATGAGGGCGGTGCCCTCATAATAGTGGTTAAACTATTAAGAACAGATACTACACTTGATCTAAGCCAAAAGGCCAGAGTGGTAAGGATTCAGGATGTCGAAGAAGGGCTTTTAAGGCTCGAGAAACGCGCGCACAGACCTCGGAAGATGCAACATGAGGTGGTTTCCTGGTTTGGAGACGTCGCAGGAAAATGGTGGCACTCGATCAAATCAATTGGCCCCGGAAAATAACAGAGACAAATAAGCGATTGTCTCTGAGTGAGCGCGCGGTTGACATTCCACCAAGTCGGAACGCTCCGTGATGGCCAAACATCTTATTTCGAAGATTCCTCAACGTGCTACATATTTCTTTCCTCTGGTCTTGCCTTTATCCTGTGGTCGTCGATTATTGCCATATAGGAAATACTTGCATCTATGCTTTCCAATTTATTGCAGAATGTAATCAGTTCATATGTACAACTATTGATTTAGTGTTCACGCAGCACAGTAAACAAGGTGACTGCCGACGCAGTTCGGCCCATCCTCTCGTCAATGTAACTT
>KN839849.1:325969-373611 GCA_000827185.1 Hydnomerulius pinastri MD-312 | reverse complement strand
ACTTTTAACGATCCGGAGATGAACTGGTATCATGATTGATGCAGACGGTGATAGTACTAGTACAGGGTGCTACGAATACAAGTAGGAACACGTATGCTGAGACTTCCATCTCATACACTATCGTGCAGAATGAGAAACAGGGGACGCCGTTGGTGGGATAAAATCATAACTCTGTCATTCAACGCCGCAAATGAAGCTGCCTCTCCCGGTATTGGCCGCAGATGTTGAGGGATCCAGAAAAGCCTTTTGTCCCCTTTGAACAGCCATCCATCTTTTCGTATCACATACGTTGAACGAAGCATGCTGTCGAAGAGGTCGTGTTTGTCGGCTTGCGTTATGAGGTGAGGGACTTTTTCGGGGACTACATCCTTCGCCTCTTTGTCTTCCTTCTTTGCCTCCTCCGCCTTCACCTCCTCATTTTCTTTCACCTCCTTCATCACCTCCTTCGTTTCGTCCTTCACCACCTCTTCTTTTGCCTCGTCTTCCTTCGCGACCTCTTCTGTCACCTCCTCCTTTTCTTTCACCTCCCCCTTCGCCTCCTCTTTAGTTTCGTCCTCCTTTACCTCCTCCTTTGCCTCCTCCTTTGCCTCCTCCTTTGCCTCCTCCTTTGCCTCCTCCTTTACTTCCTTCTCTTCTCTCCCCTCCTTCACCTGTTCCTCCAGTTCCTTCCCCGTCGATTCCTCCTCCCGTTCCTCGATCTTCTGTTCCTTCCCCTCGCTTACCTCCGTCTGATCGCTGGTAGTGGATGACGCTGGGTTTTCTTCATCCCCCTTGAACGGATGTTCCGGGATGGCCCAAGTTGACACAGTACAGTCTCCAGCCCTGCAGGTGAGAGTAAGGCAGTCGTCCGAGAACTTTAAGAGGTTGACGTTGTGGGTGATTGCCTGACCGCTGGCAATAAGATCGTACGATTTCGACTCGGCGGGGGACAAGAGGTGGACGTTCCCGTCCTCGTGTCCAGCCACAGCCATTCCACCGACTGGAGCAAATGCGACAGCCGTGACCACGGCTACCGGTGTGCGCGCTGCAAAAGTGACCTTGCATTCCCCCGTTGATGGGTCCCAAAGCTGTACGATGCCTTCTTTGGAGCCACTCAAGAGCTCCCGAGAGTCATGAGAGAAGGCAAGGGCAGTAATTGAGCAGTTATCCGCCACCGAGTCTGTCCTCTTGGTCCCACCGGCAACATCGCACACTTGGATGGCACCTTCACTACCGCAAGCAATGAAAGCACCATTTGGGGCCACAACGAAGGACTGGATCTTCTTCAGGCCGTTAATACGAGTTTTCGGCTGACCTTTGACGGAGTCGAAGACCCGAACGGAGGTCTTGTTGTCCCGTTCCAAGATATCCGACATCCCCCACGCGAAAATGCGCGAGTCCCCAGAAAACACAGGTTTCTTGACTTCGTCATCCCGGGCGAAGTTCGCAAAACCGAAGTCAATTTTTTTGATGAGCTGGAATTGGGAGTCGACCAGGAACCACGCTAGTTTGGAATTCACAAGGTACCGCTCTCCATCCGGAGAGGCCACCACTGCGTTTGCTGAGAGGAGCGGGAGCGCGAAGTCTCTCTTCATCTCTTCATCCCAGGTTTTCCGGGGAACAGTAGTCTCCAGAATCTCCAGCGATCCCACAGAAGTTGCGGCTGCGACTCGCGTGCCATCCGGGGAGATCGCGAGCGCGGCAAGGTAAGACCGCGGAGTGTGCAGAGGTGGAGAATTCAACGAAGAACCAAGTGTTCCGCACCAAGTTACGGCTGCGAGAGAGAATGCGAACATTGATGATTGAGAGGAATATGCGACGAAAATCTCGTCGTTTTCGTAGTCTGATTCCATCATTTTCTTGAGGAGAGGAGCAGGTATGCCCAAGCCAAGGACTTTGGCTTGCCAAATGGGTGCGTTTCCCAACAGTGAGCGGTAGAATTGGCCTAAATCCCAGATCGTGATATCAGGTGATTTACGCGATGAAATGACGCTCCTGGAGAAAATGGTTTTGTCACAGGCGGAGATGACCCGTTTGTCGTCATCGCAGAAGGCTACAGAGCGTATGGTGCTCTGATGGCCTTTGGAGAACGTGCGAGCGCAGGACCCTGAATGAGAATCCCAGATTTTGACCGACTTGTCTTTTGAGCCTGTCGCTATCGTGTTCCCGTCACGAGAGACGGCAAGCGAGGTAATGGGTGCACGGTGTCCCATCATCCCACGGATCACTTTGCCGGACTTCGTATCCCAAAGGATGAGAAGGTTGTCTTCGGAGCCGGAGCACAGCCGCTGCGAGTCGCTCGTGAAAGCCAGTGAAGTCACTGGTCCTTCGTGGCAGACTAGTTTGTGCAGGCGCTGAGCTGAATCCATCGACCACAGCTGGATCGATTGGTCTCGAGAACCAGATGCGAGCAACATACTGTCTGGTGAGAATTCGAGGGAGGTGATAGTTCCAGTGTGGGGACCTTCATCTTTGAGGTGTTCTCGGCCAACACTTGGATCCCAGACGGCGACCGTGCCATTTTCGAAGGCAGTAGCAACGAAGGCGCCTGAAGCGGAAAATCGAACCAATAACGACGGCGATGTGCGGTCCCCTAAGCTAGCTACGTTGCCTCCTGTGGCGGTGTTCCAAAGCTGGACGCCTTGGTTGATGCCTGCCGTTGCAACGACGTCCCCGCGAGGAGAGAAGGCGACGGAATAAATGGGATCAAGGTCAATGGCGTACCGATACGGGAGCCACTCGTCGTCTTGGTTGAAGGTGATCGTGAATGTGCCACCTTCTTCGAGCTTGTATTTCTTGTACAGTAGGCTAGATGAAGGGGCGAAGGCGATTGCAGTGTGGTAAACATGAAGTGCGGATTGAGAGATAGGCTCCTTGTACAGTAAGACCAGTCGTTCTGCATCCTCGAGCAGTAAAACTATTTCTTTCGGGGCACTACCGTACGACTGTAGAGAAGAGTGAGACTAAATAAACGCATGCAGAGGGAAAAGACACGTACCTGTACCCAACTAATGCTGGCCCGAAGCATCACAATAGCGTTCTCGAGATCATTGAGGATACTAAGTGCCTCTATCCAGTGGAGAAGCGCGGTGCTGCAGAAAGGCTGCATAGCATTGAGAAGTGATTCGTACACACCGCCGGTGCTTGGGAGCTGCGTTAGGTGGTACGACCAATAACGACAGGCATAAAGCAGCGCTTCGTCAAAGACGGCCTGTCGACGTTCTTGGAGTCCCTCTACCTCGCTGTTCAGCTTGGATGGATCACCGATCCCGCACATGTCACGCTTCAGTGATTTGACCATGGTCTGGAAGCAGAGTTGAGCCATGAGCCGATGATAGACAGTGGGATCGATAGAGTATTTCCGCGATCGCTGTGGCGATACCAGGAAATCGCGGAAAGACGCGTGATAGAACTGGATGGGCTGTTTGCCATCATCCGAGGCGAGCAGAACGGATCCGAGGGCAGGGATTACGACCCTCGCATCCACGTCAGATCGATCGAGGAGTCGGTGTAGTGCTGGAATAGATACTGGGATGGACATGCAGTAAACAACGCCGAGAATGAGACGAACAACGTCGGCGTCAGGGAAAACAGAGATGGCATCGCGATACAGTGCGTCCAGGTCAGCGTACGCAGTGTCGCGGGAGAATGCAGCTTTGTCTTCCAAGATGGCTTGAAGACGCTGGACCGGATTGTGCATTCTGTCGCCGACAAACTTGACGACGGTCAATGCAAATATAAAGAGACCCGACGCCTTGCTAACAATGCGGTCGAGATCGTCAGGAGATGGCCATGGACCAGGCAGATCTTGCATGAGTTGACGATGCTGATTGTATACTTCATCGAGCGAATGTTGTAAGAAAGACCGGATGTCATCCTCTGCGCTGAACGCGTGGATTTCTAATGGGACGGTCAGAGGAGCGATCTGCGGTTCATGGAAGTGGGATTGAAGCCACGGCTCGGATCGGCTTGTTATGAGTAGTCGGAGGGGCAGGGAGGTGCTACGAATCAGATGGGCAAGAAGAGATACTAGCTCCGCGACGAGCCGCGTGTCATCGCATTCGTCAAGGGCATCTACAACGATGAGAAGAGGTGCACCAAGAGATTCCTGGACACTGGATAGAGGCTCGAGGAGTAGCTTCTGCATTTGCTCGCGAAGCACTTTCGAAGGAATCATGTAATCCCGCTCCAATGCTGCTATGACGGCTGTGCGAATCGAAGGCAGGGACGAGAGAAGCTGTGTTGCGATTGTCGGGAAGAAGTGTCGCGTGGTGCGACGTTCGATATCCCTTCGCGAAAAGAAAAAGCTGGCAGCCAGACGATTCTGACTGGCATACTTCTCCGCAACTGTTTGTGAGATAGCTGACTTCCCAGAGCCAGGTCGACCGTTTAACCAGCAGATTGGCTTCTCATTGGTATCTTCTATCCATTCCGTCAGTCGGGCGAGCAGCTGAACTCGAGTGCCTTCCAGACACGTAGCAGCTGGATGGCGCTCGACTGAATCATATGCTGCACTGAGGGCACTAGCCTTTTGTAAAGCCTCCAAACCTGGCAGACCACACATGTCAGAGATGAATGGCGATCGGCTAACAGCAACACTGACTTGAATTAGAGGCTTGAAATATCTGATTGCCATGAACAACTGTGTTGACAGTCTGGTTTCCTTGCACGGTGGGACGAGAATTGTAGTACTGGTCCCGATGGACCTCGCTAAACGTCGAGTGACTAGCATCGATGTTGCTAGAGTTGTTGAACATGATGGATCCGAATGATGGTGGGCGAGCTGTAGGCGAGCTTTTGATGGAAGATAGTCGCTACTAGAAGTGGCCTGAGAGGTGGCCTGATAGGACTTTGTCTGTGGCAACCCGCTTCCGACGATAGCGATCTCCCATCACCTCACATATACCAATATGTCAGCCCGTTACGCCATCAGGAATTGATCGCGATGTGATGACATTGCAAACAGATATAAGCGCCCTCGACAAAGTTGCCTGGGAGCCAACTGAGAAGCTGCCTTTCCAAAGGGCAACGTGGGCGCTTCATCAAGCAGGGAGCGTCGATGATTCCTGTGTTCCATGAGAAGAATCATCTGTTTCTGCACAACCGAGTGGATATTATGTACGAGTCCGACTCATTCGGGTTGCCAGCTTGAGTGAGCTTTGTCACGGTTGCAAGTCGATTTGAGACTAGACCTTTGGCCAGTGGACACCTGAGCGTGGAAGAGTTTTCCTGACCGAGAATGCGGAACACCCATAGGCTGTAACCATCTTGCTGACCCAGGTAGGAAATAGAAACAGAGCGCCTAATTCAACAGCTAGTGCTAGTAGTGCCAACGAGCTCGCTATGATCGACGTCTTGAACAGGTGCAACGGAACCAAATGGCTCATGCATATGGTAAATATTGTGGCTGATGTACGGTATCTGGCACGGTCGCGGAAGCATCTGGCATGGACGATTGTACAAGGGATAAATTATGTTCACTGCTGTAGCAGAACCTGGGGAATACGATCGACAACTGATATCATACAACGATCACCAGCGTACAATTCCGAGAAGGTGCACCAGACGGTAAGTACAAAATTAATTCTACACGAATAAGTAACACTTGTATCTGTCGGAGGATCCAAGGAGGTGAAATTACAATTAGGAGACATATGGTAGCTTCATTATTCGTGATGCGCCACGAATTCAGAACTCCCTCGGTGTAAACTTCCTACCACACTCCTCCAAGGCATCTTCGATGACCTTCATGGCTTGGAGAACTCGCTCTTCTTCGAAACGCCGGCCGACTACCTGTACACCGACGGGTAGACCATGCATCGCTTCCGCATCGTAGACAGAGTACGCTCCCTTGCCAATCGCGCCCATTTGCTTATATTCCTGACTCTTCATGAAGTCCTTTGGCAGAGCATCAGACTCCTTGTTCACAAATGACACAGGAACGACTCCAGCAGCATAGTCGAGCTAAGCGATAGAAGTTTATGATAAGCGAAAAAAAAAATCAGAACGAGGTAAGCGATGGCAGGTACGCACAATGTTGAACAGCATCATATACCCAGCAGAAACCAGCGTGACCTTCTCTGCAGTCCCTGCCGGTATTGCCGGCAGCGAATGTGGTACGGTCAGGACGAAGTCCAACCCCTCTGCTTCCCAGGCCTCGTGCCATCGCGCCTTGTATTCCTCGCGTGCCACGACAAGCGCGCGTTCCTCTGATGCAGTCTTCATGTGCAGTTTCTCGAGCATGGATGCCCAAACCTCGTCGCCAGTAAGTCGCCGGGTCAACATTGCCAGGAATTTCTTCACGAAAAGCGGCATTCCAAGGAGGGACTTGATGCCGGTCATAACAGGGTCCAGCTTCTCGTCCTTGCGAACGGGCTTGAACACCCCAACCCCTTGAACAAAATCAAAACTACGCAACAAGGGATCTGGGCAAAGAGTACTCACCGCCATCCGAGAAACAGAGCTGGAAACCGATGTTCAAGCCGTCTGCAATAGATGGGGGCGTGCTAGATGCGTGTTCAGTTGCTGAGATGAAGCCTACTAGCTCGAAAGTACTCACAAATTCACAACGTCGTGTCCCTGCTTCGTCAAAGCGTCCGAAACCCACTCCAGCGCTCGGCGACAAGCAGGGGATGGTGGGATGATTCCTGCAGGTACGGTCAATAACTACAGAAACGCTAATCAAGTACACACACCATCTTCCCATACAATACCCCACCGTAGTTTCTTGCCTTGAAGGTTGACTGGTCTCCAAGGTAATGGGACACACTGTCACAACGAAACGTCAATTCCTGAGCGAACACAAAGTATCAGCTGCCTGACCGTGTGATCGTAATCCCATGGCTTCATCTCCATGACTCGTTTCCAAAACTCTTCCAAGTCATCTAGACGTCGTGCCATGGGTGAACATGAAGTTGCGACAGACTCCAGACCTGGCATCGGGGGTGAAGTACCCCAACCTGGGAACCTCCCAACAGACGATTTCATGCCGTACACTCCGCAGAAGTGAGCGGGCAGTCTGACGCTTCCTCCAATATCTGTACCGACTTCGATAACACTCCCCCTGCTGGCCAGGAGAGCACCGCCACCGCCCGTTGAAGCACCACTCCCGAACTTTGAGTTATATGGGTTACTTGTGCGCCCAAATAGATCGGAGGACGTCTCGAGTCCGAGGAGGCCTGGGGGCGTCGTGGTCTTGACATGCATAATCGCACCGGCATCTCGAAGAAGTCTGACAATTGCAGCCGACGAAGTAGCGGGTTGGTTCACTCTACAAGAATAGCCGACTGTCGTATCGTATCCTTCGATGTCAACGCAGTCCTTGATGCTGACAGGGACGCCGGACAAAAGCGGACGGCGCTCAGGTAGTGGATGTAACGTGTGGTCACTGTTGGTAGGGGAACCCGGGGGTTTCGAGGACATTGCGTCTTGAAGCATGATACCGGCTAGACAGTTTGTCGCCTTCTGAGCCGAAACGACTTTCTTGCCGTAGGCTTGCAGTATAGTCGACGTCGACAGAGTACCAGCCTCGTGGCGCTGCACGAGTTCGCCGAGGGACAGATCAAGAACTTTGTTGTCTGCTTCCGTGCAGCCCTCCGTGTATACATGTGGAAGAGCATCGAGCTGTCGCTGTCGCTCTTGCTGTTTCGCATTGCTAGTAGTAGTCAGTGGTCAAGTAATGGGGAGATTGCAAGGCAGTCTCACCAGTCACGATGATGTGGTGAGGGAGAAAACATGACAGTCGGAGATGTACTAGTACCGGTGCAGAGGTGTAGTCGACAGGTGCTTCAAGGGCAGAACGGGCCTGTTTATGTAGCTCAAGCTCCTCAGCACGAACCAAATCCGGTGATGATTGGGGAAATGTGCGGACGAGTTTGACACTCGCAGTTCAGGGGACCTTTCGAGCCTTTCATAAGATCCCGAAGCAGCCAATAGACACCTCCTTACACGGGGCCATTAGCGCCATCAAACACAAACACTAGGTAATTGATCATTTTCATAAAACCTGTTTTGAGCAGCAGGAAGGTTTTATATGGACTCATCCCGAATGTCATGCCATCATCGAATCAACCTTCCAGAAAATGAAGAAGCAGGATCCTGACCAATGGGGCTCACCACTTGATGGGCCAACTGAACTCTCCGCTCCGCAACGCGCCCCAGAGCCGTGTTCGGCTAGCCTGCACGTCGCTCAGCTTTCGAAATTTCTCGTTCGGCTGCAGTGATGGGAGGATCTGGATGAGATCCCTCATCGACAAGTGAGGGAGAAAATATGCCGTTAACGATCAAAGTCAGGGCGTCGTGTGAGAATTCTAACATTTGCGGTTAATTCACAACACTGTTACGCAAACAATCCGCCATGACCGGATGACATGATCCTGCAGGAGTGGACTCGTTGATATGATCTTGTCACAACCTATCCCCAGTGGAGGACTTTCTGTGTGCAAAATGAAACAAGGCTTCATACCGGCCAATGATATCTAACACATTGGTTGACATTTCGCAGTTCTGATTGAAGGACACCACATTCGGTGCCCAATCGTGTGTGAGAAATCGTCAGTACCTTGGAGTGGTTTGAAACGAGGATGCGTGCAGGTGATCGCTTCAGTAGCGCCAGGGCTAACTCAAAAGCCGATGGTCCTGCCCTGATCGCAAAATAATATCAGGACACAAAAGGCGCTGGGTGACAATCGCGATGCAAGACAAAAATACTCACTGAGCACACCTTGCCTTACCGATCAACATCGGCCCGGCGGGGGCAACCAATCTCATTAGCTGCTCAAAGTCTGATGCAACGGAAGGGGACCAGCCACCCCGTTTCAGATACTTTGGGCGATTCTGGGAAAGGGAGTCCAGTCACTGGATATTCAGCATGAGTAGCCGGTGTACGCAAGTTCCGCAACGGTGAACGTTATCAGATCACGTTGAGGTGAAACCAGTGTGTACCTTTTGATGTCTTGAGCGAATGCAAGGCAGCCACATTTCCTTCGATCTTGATCTCAGTGGGCTGACCATTGAGCCGGTCGCCGCTCTGTTACTCGTGATCGAAGAACTGGCCGATCGAGTCCGTCGAGCAGTAATACAGACAGAAATAAGAATTGCAAGGAAGCACTCGGCCTACAAGGCGGTCAAGATGTAACACTCAAGACTTACCAAGGAACCTGTCATTGGCAGGAGTTATCAAGGGCTACAGGCAAAGTTATTGATGGAAGATCGAGGCCCAAGCTCAAGACTCGGAGGATGATCTGCGGGTTCTTGACTGGGAAGATCTCGCGGTTGTGACGCGTCAATAAATGTCAACAAGCGCGAATTCCGCGCCACCACTCAACGATCGGGTCGTTTACCGCGACCGCGACCGTACGTGTTCAACACTCAACATCTAACTATTCCTCCACAATGATACTATCCAGTATGCAAAGCTCAAGCCCATTCTCACAGATACCTTCAACACCTAGTCGCTCGTCGTACTACTCGGCTCGAAGCCATCGAAGCCATCAACCTTTAAACTCTTCGCCACTGGCTTCTCCTAGCATGTCGTCTCCAACAAGCGCAGCACAGGAACGACGGCGTTCTCAGTACAAGTCAGCAGCTCCTAGAACTCAGACATCTTATCGTACTCCTGAGACAACCGCAAAGCTACTGTTCTCCAAGTCTGTTTCCGAAGACCCTCAAAAGACGTTCTTGCGCGAGCGCTTCCAGGCCCGGTGCAGAGAACGCGCTCAGAGACAGCGCGAGAAAGCCGTCAACTCAAGAAGAAGTAGCGACGCCTTCAGTGATGAGTTCATGGACTGTGATGAGGAGGAGTCCGACGAAGCTATAATGCAAGACGAGGTTTGGAATGCGTTTAGGGGCCCCGGATTATTCCGCTCACGACGGCTCAATCTTAGCTTTTTCGAAGAATAATGCAGAGCACAAGTCACAAAAAGAAACATTCGTACCGCCTTTCCTATTCTCTCGAGGTCGGCTCCTCCTTTGACCCGGACATGGAGGAGGCAAGTACGTGGGAAAGAGAGCTACAATGTGAGCCCTTTTTCGACAGCCAGTACCCCCATCCACTCATATTATCTCCAGATTCAGCGCCCAGTAGCGCCGAGGCCGAACCAAGTCCAGAAGAGTTGGAAGAGGAAGAGTTAATGGAATATGCTGAGCGATGCGCGATACTTGCGGACTTTGCGGATCTTGATGTTGCGGCTGAAGATTTCTCAGCTTGGAGTGACATCGAAGACATGCCACCTGATTCCTCCCAGGAAACACTGAAAGGACAGAAAACTCACCAGGACAGCGATATGGACATGTCTTAATTTACCACCCCAGCCTATCTACCCCGTATGTTTGTACTTATCATTAATGCTTCGTAACGCTATCATTCCGCTATGTATTCGAACGTCTAGCTTGATATGGGTGCTTCCCCTGAACAGCGCAGGTACTACATGTATTCGAGATAACATCCAGAGGTCTTGACAAACTGTACCTCGGGTGTCAAACAGCGACGTGAGCATGCACTCCAAGCCCATGGCACTCCGTGTGACATGCTAAAGTCCATCCAGTAGGCCTTTGCCCAATTGTCAGACCGTCAAATGGTGTCTTGGCGGCCGGTACACACTGAGTAGCAGCGGTTGGCACCTTCTGATAAGTCGCTATGGTGCGTCATTGCGCTAACATTCCCCCCGGGAACCCAAATGCACCGACAGGTGCGAGAGAGGCGGAAATAGCCTTGTCCGAGGAGAACCCAGTGCAGCTGCGGGAAAGGTTGTAGTCGTAGGCTTGGGTTTGTCTGCTCCACTGCTTCATATGTCATGTTCACTAAATGGCCAAGCACTAACCTGAATGGATCGGACTTCTCAGCTACACAAACTCTAAGCTCTTCATCACGATAAACTCCATCAAGCCGTATTTAACCCATAGATATAATGCATAAATAAGAATACAGTCATCTAGTTATGATACAGAATAATGGCGGTGTCCAAAAAGTCCCTCATATGTCAAAACTACCCCGAGACAGCGGGGTTTGATTCTCAAACAACTGCCCCCTCTCCTCGTGAACAGATGGCATTCGTCCGTAGGTCCACAAATTAGAGTCCTCTACATACATAGATGGGGGGATGTCCTCCGCGGAGACAACTGTGGTTACGAGCGGCGTGTTGCTGACAGCGTGCGTCAGTGTCGGAAAGGTCGGCATTTCCGTTAATTTTGGATCCCGAAGGCTGAGCATAAGCCGCGATATCATTGTTGCAGAGAGACTTGTGGGGAACACAGGAGCCGCAGTTAGTAAAGCAGCACCCACGCGAGATAGAGCGGCGGATCATGGAGAGTCCTTACATGTTCGTAAATACAGCGGCGATTGCTTTTGAAGATGGCTATCGTTGTCAATAGAGTTCTGAAATAGGACGGTGCTGGGATAGCGCAATGAACTCACTGGGGCGAGCTAGAAGTGAGAAGTTAGCAATTGTGATATATGGGGAGATCTAAACAGCGCCTCACCAAGAAGGCAGTTATGTTCGCAACGTTCGCGCCGGTCATTACCCTGTTTTGGACGTCAGCCTTCACGAGGCATTGACAATCGGAGATCCACTGACGCAAAATACACAGCACCTATGGCAAGTAGCGAGACTATGAGTACTCCGTCACGTCGTCAATAGAGCAATGAAACGCCTGCGCACTGACCGTCACGCAGCAAGACGTCCACGAGCGTGCGATCGCCCACTGTACCGACATGCAACGATTTCCAGAGGGTCAACGCGAAGATAATGGCGTCAAACCCCAACTGACCACTCCACGCGACCGCTAGACCTAAACAGGGTTCGAGGTCAACATTACGCTTATCAGGACCCTACAGGGAGGGCCCTTCATACACGGCATCACGTACGCAGAGCCCTGTTGAAGGTGGTATGAGCGCGCCTTTACTTTCACCCGTGAGATAATGACGAGATCTATGAAACGCACTGTTCTGATGTGATAGGGTCAATGCAGCCCATGACCTGTGTTGATCTTGGATCTGATGGAACAGACGACGACGAATGAAATAAGACGGCCCACTATTCGCAAGTGGTTGCATTAGAAGCTCGCTGCGCCTTGAGGAGGAAACCAACTCACACAGCCAAAGCTAATGGCCAGCAGGAAGAATGTGACTAGGAAGACTAGAATCCGTGCGCTTTTCTGGTAGAAGGCATAAACACGCATCGACATAATGGCTTTGTGGCTGGTCAGGTCAGGTCAGGCTGCAGGCAGTGTTTAGACTGACCTCCTCCTATCAGTTGGATGACAACAATTCCGAGCTGATCGAATAGCTGGAGTCGGTGACAACTGAAATGATTAAAATTTGTCAGTGTATCGAGGTGATCCCGGGCAGGACTGACATCTGGCGAGTCTCATTAGTGTATAGGACAGGGAAGACCATATATCCAACGTACTGCGCTGTGGGAACCAGCCTTGGCTACCCAAAACGTTTGTGCGATGCCGGGAATATGAGCGAATAGTGTGATATACCGATTGGCGATGAAAAGTCCAAAAGCCCAGGACAAACGTGGCCTTTTCCAAAAGAACTCCACTTCTCTATCAAAAGTCAACACATAATCATAGACCAGCACCGCTGCATAATGACGTTAGATGCAGGCAAGGGTAAGGTATGGTTACATACTAAAGGCCACAATGCTCGCGACAGTATTGACTTCTCTGCAACCTCTACTTAGCTGCAGCACCTGTCGCGAAGAGAGAATCACTGACATTTGGAAATGCATTGGGCATTGGCACTCAATGCCCCCTTGGAGTACGTGGAGACCACTCGAGGGAAGGAGGAAGATATAGCTGTGACAGCTGGCGATGGGAGTTAAAAGGACTGGCAGGTTGTCTAAGATGGTCCATGAGTACTACCACATCATTCCACCGCCAATTCATACTAAGTACGTTTGATGGTGGGCCCGACGGAGCTGTGGGAGTTCAGCATGCCATGGAACGCGCCGAAGCCAACGATGACGGCAAAGCGTTTACAACGTGGTGAAATAATTGCCTGGCTGGGGCTGCCTTGAGTGCCTCTCGGTGTAATGGAAGGGGATAAGTCGACGGCAGCTCCATCGCGAGCACAGCTAGGTGCATAGCCGACCTAAGCCTGTTTCACGGCACCGGATGGTTGACAGGAGAAGTGCAGGTCGCGGACTATTAACGTCGTGTTTAAAAGTCAGGAACGGTGTCAATCAGTACTAGTTGCATCCGTCCCATCAGCATGGCAGTCGACATCAATTTAAACTTGCTATCAGTTACCATCAACTGCACCGTCCTCCACAGCCAGCGTCTGTGCAGTTACGTTACCAGATACTGACCACTGCCATCCAGCCCAGTACCCATCCTAGCAGCTAGTACTACGAAGGCTAGTGGGTTCCGTTCCGTTCCTGCTCGCTCAAAATTTGATTCTGCCCGAATTGGCCACGAGCCTCTGAATGCCAAATGTATGGAGGTTTCGCGCCTAGTTCTCGCCCTCGTTCGCCGCAGAGCCATCAAACACGTTCACGAGCGCGTCTTGTGGCGAGATCCGCAAAGCATGTGCACGGGTAGGTGTTTACGTTCATCACGCCAGCTGAAACGCGGGTAAGGCATCGCTCGAACAAGGTCGAGGACAACCGGTAAGCTTTCGTTCCGTTGCAAGCTGAGGCAAGTTGGACTTGCGATTAGGTATCTTCAGCCACGGTAGCTGGAATGGGTGCTTCGACCTGGCATGGCGTCCCCGAGGTCCAAACAATTCGGTGGCAGGCGCTTGTCCGACGAAAGAGAATTGCAACTCCCGGATTTGTTCGCGGAGATCAAAATGAACTTGAACACCTGCTATATATGGAATACTACTCTCTTCTTTTGCTGGCCGTGACACGAGGCCAGCGGAGGGAAGCTTCGGCGGAGGCGCGACAATCTTTTTAAGGTTTTCTTGTTTCCGTGCTAGGAGCGGGCCCGTGCGTCATACTTCTTTCTTGAATATAAAACATCTCTCTTTCGACGGAATGCCTCTTTTCCCCCTTGCCCTCTTTTTTATTCCTCCCCCATTCTTATCCCAACGCTTGTGTGCTTCGTAGTTCTATCCGCCCGCGCTTTCTCCCTTGCGATAGCGCACTCGTTACGTATACATCCGGTGCTGAAGGCTCCTTCGGTTTCATTCCCGTCGAAACAAGCATCGCCGATCCGCCGCCATGACTTCTCCTTCCTCGCCGCCGCAAACTCCCGTAACGATATTCGACCTATCTTCTGCCCCAACCATCTCTCCCTACCACCCCGCTCCCAGCACCACAGTAGAATCTAGTTCAAAAACAGCTCCCGACACACCAATATCTTCTAGACAACTCCCTGCGCCACCCACACCGCCCGACTCTTCTTCTCGCAACAACAGCCTCAGTAGCAACTCATCGATGTCTCTCTTTCAGTTCAAAGTTCAACCTACATCTCCTTCGCACAGTATCAATATAAGCTCCAGCGCGTTCCAAAGCAGTCATTTTTGTCCTAGTCCCGCTACATCCAAGTCTATAGATTCAAACGGCTCAGCCAAAGCGTTACCCCAACCGGCGGATCACGGTAGTGTACATTCTCTGCCTTTGTCTACAAAATTTCAATCGACCATCACACGTACGCTTCTATGTCTTTTACTCGAACCAGCCATTGTGACCTTTCTCCGCTTCTCCAGCCTCCTTTAGCTTCGCTGGTGCCTCCGGCTCCGATTACCCGTGTGACCACATGTTCCCGGACTCTGGGGATTCTCAGTGCTCTTCAACCCCAGAATCGTCCGATCAAGCTCTTCCCGGATCTTCTGCCTCTCAGCGAACGCCGAACGTTTATATCAATGGCTTGCCTCCCCACTTCCCGGAACAGGAGCTCTTTGCTCTTGCTCGTCAGTTTGGTGAAGTCAAGAGTGTTCGAACATTCACCCGGCATGTAAGCGAGAAGCCTACGTCAGTTTTCATTAAACTCTGCGCGTAACGGCATGTTGATCACGACTACTTATGCTACAGGGGCTACGGATTTGTTCTGTGAGACCCCTGTAATCTGCTTATACATCCTTTGACTAACAACACTAAATGAAATCTGCCTCAGATTTGACGACGTTGATTCGGCCGAGAGGTGCATTGAAGGCCTCCGGAAATATCGCAATCTTCACCCGTCGTTCTCCAAGGTTCGTCAGTATAAGAACGGCCTGAACCCCTTTAACCCTTCGCGACAGCAAGTACATCGTATCCCAGGCACGGCATATGCCCAACACCATGGCGTTCAGCAGAGTGAATACGATGAGAACACCTTCAAGGCGCGTATGGAGAAACTCAAGGATCAAGGATCAACTAATCTATATATTGAAGGGTGAGTGAACTGCGTTGCAATCTACCGATGTCGTCATTAATGCTCTGATCTTGATAAGCCTCCCGCTGTCAATTGATGACGAGGTATCTATCTTGAAGTGCTACATAATGTAGACTGACTTAACTGACGCGAAATCATGCAGAGCCTAGCAGCTTTGATGCTTCCATATAAGATCAAGAGCAGTCGCTTTTTCAAGACCAAACTTAGCGACCCTCCTCGAATCATTGCATTTGTCCGGTTCGTCCGGTTTTACGTTCCATATCTTTACCATCTAATACGCCCTCTCAAGCCTGGAGACACGTTCTGCAGCAGAAGAAACTATCGAGCGCTTGCATGGAAGGATGGTAAGAGGATGGAATGATCCTGGATGCAGGATTTCTGTTCGATTTGCAGATAGCGCCGAGCAGCGCGAACTCAGAGTCGGTGTCTCAGTCCCAACTTGACCGCCCTTCGCTTATTAGTTTGGCTTTTTAGCGTGCTGAGAGGACACTGAACAACGGTGACCAGTCGCCGGCGCGCCTCACAATCGCACAAGCCGCTCTTCTCAATCTTCGCGGTCAGGAACTACGCACCGGCGTGCGCAATGTCCCAGCGAGCCACGGACATCGCCCTACTGCACAAACAAGCGCCCGCTCTCTCTCGGAGAACTATACTCCTTTCGACCGTGCGCCAGGCTCAGGGGTTTTGTCTGGGTCCTCCTCTCTGGCTACCAACCTACGCTATGCCTACGACGACTCGCCTGTACTTGGCAGCCATGACTTACCCGACACCCCAAATATGGACGCCTTGCTGCAGTCAGTACAGAGCATGGGCTACGACGACGGATTGCTAGACAATACCTTGAGGAGCGCAAGTCTCGGCAGCGAGTATCTAGCGGCTCAGCAAGCGCAACTTCAGGCTCTCGCCAGTGCTGCACTGCTGTCATCTAACGCGGGACTATCCATCGCGTTACCTCGAGGCCAAACACAGGCCCGTAACGGTTTTACTCCCGCCGAGGAGCTTATACTTCAAGCTCACGCCCAACGCCTGCAATTCCAAGCACAGCAATGCTCACCTGTGTTCAAGCAAGACTTGCAGCTGCCACCAACGAAGAACACTGAGAAGCCATTCAGAAGCAAACTGAATCCGAACACGCCGAGCTTCAATGGCGCTTCGATTGGCGCGTTACAGGCGGCTGCGGCGCGGGCATCTGGTCTTTCAGGGAGAACGAGATTCTCGCAAGACATCTTGCCGACGATATCGGAAGACGATTTCCATGCCATGAGCCAGCTTTCGCTCAACGCCACATGTAGCGCCCAGACTTTCCAGGCCCCATTGCTCCATGGCGTATCGGCTGGCATTGCGAATGGCAAGTTTGTCCGCCCACCCAGCCGCGCCATCAGCATCGTCCCGCCGCCACCCTCCCATGATAGACATGGCAAGCGTCCGGGTGCGTGCCAGCAACCCACTGTGCATCTTCTTGAACTCGATCACCCGCCCCGCCGCTCTTCCTCGTCCCGCGGACATCAGTTTACCCAGTCCGTCTCTTCACAGTACGAAAATCAAGCACAGCAATCATATCAGAAAGTACCTGCCCGTTCCAGCAGCATTACCAGCGACAGCACTAGCATCATCTCCAGCAACAACGGTATTGAACTCCAGCAGAACTATATCTACCCCCATGCCGCTGAGGAAGGCGGCCACTCTAGTCCTGAAGAAGCGAAGGACGCTCGCTTCTACTCTTCACCCATGACTTCGCACGCAGATGCCCACGTGCCCCCCTATCTCGGGGGGCAGCAATCGGCGTCCAGCGACCAATCCAAGTCTCCGGTCGTTGTTTCTCCCGCCCTCACATATTCTTCGCGTACTCCGTCTACACTGAGCCCGTCCACGCCCTTCTTTGGATCTTTCACCCCCGGTCAAGACGCGTTCGAGATTGTAACGTCAGAGAGCGAAGATACCATCGAGAAGAAGCTGAAGGTGAGAGCAGGAAGTAAGTGAGGGTCGTTTTTTATCATTCCAACGTCCTGTTGCGCAGTTGTGTAGTTATCTTCCCGTCGACGCTACATTCTTTGCACAACGAGCACCTATTATTCTTGACTAAGACGTGTATGTATACAATGTATTACCGCCCTGTAGCTTGACAGCGTGAGTCTCCGGTTCAGGTAGTAGTTATTGACCACAAGGACCACAAGTAGTTCTATGAGTATCGCAACTCTTATAATGGTCATGTTATCTTTAGTTATCTTCGCCGCATCAGAGGTGCACGTCAAGCTCAAGAGGGCGACTTTGTTCGATTGCGCCAAAGCGGCAACGGTGCGAATGTCGTCTGCATCTTCTATTTCATGAGGTCGCTTTGGCGTGAGAGGTTTGATTGCTTTTGCGTTGTGGACATGATCATGATTGTTGCAACGGTGTCTGGAATTGGATTGCTGTGGGTCCAGGAAAGCTTTTGCATTGCTCCCGTGCGGACAATCCCGATCGAATACAAGACTTACCATATTTGGCAAATTTTGCTTTGTGACTGCGTTCCTAGATGTGATTGCTTTCATCTTGTTCCGGTAATTCTTCCTGTTACTTTCTCGTCTTGCCGGTACTGCAAGCCTCATTGACCGCCAGCAGCCTGCGTAATCTGCCCATCCAATGCACCGTTGTGAAGGATAGACAAGATGCAGTTAAGAGTGCCAGCAGATCAGCCTCATGCTGCTCGTGCTTGCAAGGAGGTTGGTTGTTTATCCATGTGGGTGCACATATTCGTGGCAGTTTCCCGAAAAGTCAATTTTGTTCGCAATTTGCCATGGCTTTGGCTTCTTTTGTGGGTCCACAGGCAATCTTCAAGTTGGATTGCTTTCCCTGGTGGACTTGGTTTTCGGGTATATATCAGGACCATGATGCCCTCACCATCCCCATCACCGAGTCCTGCCCCGCCTCCGGAAACATACCATCAAGCCCAACACGCCTTCTACCACACGAGCTTTTACATCAGCTAACATGAGCTCCTCGATGTCGTCTACTTCTCGCGTTTCCACCGTTTTCGGCAACTGGCGCCGCGCCTCGTCAACCTCTGCAGACGTTGATCTGGAGGCACAAATCATTACTGGGTCACATGCACCCTTCGCTCTGCCCAGCGCTCCTGAGCCAGCTCGTGCAGCTGCAGCTCCTACTCGCACTCCTGAACAGACTTCCACTGACCCCATCGATGACTTCTTTGGCGTCACTCGCTCCCGGGCCACTCGTGAAAGTCGACATGACTCGCACCCTTCTGTCTCCAGTATTGGAGACGTGCTACCACCACCACCATACGCGGATGCTTCTGAGCTCCCCGCTTATACTCTTACACCCACTGAGCCTGTGACGCTCGCGATGTACCTCTTCAAGTTCGGGTTTTGTGAGTATCTTATCGAACTCTATTGCTTCAAAGTGTGTCCTGACCAATTTCATTTCTCAGTGTTCCCGCCTTTCTGGATTCTGGGAGCTATCATCCTCCTCTCGCCTCTCACTGCTCCTGCAGATTTCGAGCCCTCGAAATCAGAAGATGAGCGCCAGCAATTGGTGGAAATTATGAGGGAGGCAGAAATTAAGTGGGCGAAGCGCTGTGCCTGGGCCCTCCTAGGCCTGGTCATTCTTATCGGCATCATTTCTGGCATCGCCGTCGCCGTGATGAAGAGCTGAACGAACTCATCACTTACACCTTTCGCTCGCGTTTTCCCTCCACATTCTTCGGCTCGCACACCCGCATTTTTCGCACTCCTCCACTGCATTCTGGCTTGAAGCTCGGACTTCGTAGCCACGATCCAATCTTTTTTCGTTTCTTTCAGACTTTCACTCCCTCTTGGTGTATTAAAAGCCATCATTTACGAAAACGGTCGATGACCGCAAAGGATTTACATTGTATGACTAGACGCTACTGTATTTAATCTTATGGGTATCTTATTTCTACTAAAAGACAACTTTCAAAACATCATTCTTGTGCGCTGAGGGAGTAATTCAAATGGGTGTACATAGTCGGCGAGGAGATCTCCTGAGCCCCTTGTGTGAGGAGGACCCAGCCTTTGAGCCAGTCTCAGCCAGACGCCGTGGTGGGAGTGGAGAAGGCTCGGCATGAACCGGCATCCCCGAACTGGTGAGAATCGAGCGGAGAACCAAACTACAATCGCCCAACTTCCCGATTCGAACCGTATTTTTAGGCTTGCTCGTTTCCTACCCAGCAACTCGTCGCTCGTTTTCCAAGCACCTTCTGTCTTTACCCGTTACCCTCAAGCTTAACTCTTTCGCCATGCTCGGTCGTATCGCCCTCGCTGCTGCTGCCCTCGTTGGCACCGCTTCTGCGCAGCTGACAATCACTAACCCAAGCGCGAACTCATGGTGGGGTAAGTGCGCATCCACATACGACCGACCTTTATGCTGACAGCCTCAACATTCGTTTCATCATTATAAACGCATTGATTTTCGCAGTCGCCCAGTCTCAGAACACCCTTGCTTGGACTTGTAACACGTCTCCATACCAAAACTACACCGTGCTGTGAGTTTTCGTGAAATGATCTCTCGTGTGAACGTAAGGAATCTGACACAAATACAGCCTCGCTAACTCGAACCCTTCGATCCTCGCCTCTCCTCTTGCGATCATTGCCGTTCAGCAGAACTATGACTGCTCCGAGACCATCACCCAACAGCAGTCGGCACAACCTGCTGGTACCGGCTACACCGTCCTTCTCGCCAGCACATTGAACAGCACTGATGTGAGTTTTCCTTGCGACGTATTTTGTTTTTGCTTGGCCCAGCTTCTTACATCACGGGTTTGAAAGATCTATGCTCAATCAGAGCCTTTCGAGATCAAGGCTCTCGGTGCTGCATACCCCGCTACAACAGCGTCAGCCAGCGCCACTGGCAGCGCCGGATCAGCTTCTCCAACCGGCACAACTGGCGGCGCACTGGCCAACTACATCCCTGTTGGCATGAGCATGGCTGCTGCCCTCGCTCTTGGCCTCGTCGTTGCTTGAGCGTCTCGGGGACTGAGAGGAGTATGCCTGGATTTTGAGTCTGACCATCTAATATGATTATCATCGTCATCTCATGCGTGGTTCTGCTGCTATACCCTATATGATTTGACGGGACTCGATTCGCGACGTCGTCGGTCTATTACGAATACCATCCTGTTATTCACGTATGCAGTGTGATAGTCTGGACTTTTCGTTTTATTGGAGTTACTCGTTATCGATTTTTTTTTGCCGAACTGTTGTTGTTTGTTCTCTTCCGCTATAAACTCGTTTTACTTGACCGAGTTATGTTGGGAGTAACAGGACACCTAGTATGATGAGCTGTCACAGGCAGATCGATGCCCGGGGGCGTGATTATAGGTGATATACAGTGGGCTCTTTGGAGATACTACAGGGGAGGGAGTGCGTATATATAGTATGGGTACAAATACGATCGCAAGTGTGTTGTGGGGGTGTTGTTTGTTTTGAGAGATGTGTGAAGATGTATGTCGCAGCTCTAGCTAATCCGTGAGCAACATATTGTCAGAATCTAGATACGTCGTGAAGGCTTCAGCGTCCGTGTCGTATCTCTGGGGAACATATGTTGAAAATATGCCGATGTCAGCCGTTTTGTGCAGGTTGAGCATCAGGCGGGACATTAGGGTGACTGAGATGCTTTGTTGTGAGGGTTAGCGTGACTTGGGGGAGGCGACGACGTGCTGGGGCTAACCTGCTAGCAAATGTCGATAAACCGCCGCGCATGAGCGGCTGAGATCATTCGTGAGGGGGATGTTAGCAAGGGAGACAATATCACTCACGGGTGCAGCCTGGGCAGACGTGAGACAACGAAATAAACGAATTGATACTGAGCACTCACATAATAAGTGAGGATATTCGCTAAGTTCGCCATCGCCATAATCCTTGATACATCGCGTCAGTTGGAGGAAACGTACACAGTACTTTGGCCTTACGCATAATACAGAGCACCTTCAAGAGGGTAGTCAGTGGGGGCAGCAAGAGAAAACTTTCTCGGAAAATACCATCTCTACAGATAAGCACTAGGATATTCATTTTCCTTGCTGACGAAAATAGTCCTGACCGAAGGCCAGCCTTGTACGTCTTCGCAAGCGTCAAGAAGAAGACGATTGAGTCGTAAACGAACAGGGCTTCCCAAGCAACAGCAAGATCTGACGGCGTGAACAATAAGCTGGAAGCTTTCTTTGAAACATGGACTGCACTTACGAATGGCTCTGCGGGTAGTGTGGGCATGAATCAAGTGATGTGCTAGGATGCGTCAAGGATAAGCTTACGTGCTAGTATCGTAGGCCATGTGACATCCTGGTATAGTAGCTGGATATGCGTGTTGCCCCACGAGCGTCCACTTGGTACCGCAGTACTTAGCCTTCGCTTGTGTGACGATAGAGGGAAAAGAAAGAACATACAACAGCTGCGGCAGCCAGCCCCATACCACACGTCAGCATAAAAGCGAGGACGCGCTTATTTCGTCCATAAAGTGCATAAGTGCGGAGGGTAAGAAGTACTATTGGACGTGTTAGCAATGCTTTGGGGCGGTTCGTGCCCAAAAATACGACGTACGGCACACAAGTACTTGGTTCGCAACCAACAATAACTGTCGGAAAAGTGAATAGCTGGAACAGCTGAGAAGGTGACGCCATCATCGAAAGGATCAGAAGCGAAGGGGTTGTTTGGGGGAAATGCCATACACACCTCTGTAGATTGTTGATCATGAGTAAATCCATCATGCTCGCAATGACCTCGTCGAAGACTTACTTTTGGTGATAATGATACGAAAGACATGGAAGTGGCAGCCACGTTCCCAATAAAACCCAAGTAGCGGTTTAATAGGAATAAGAGTGAAGATGGAAGCTTCGGTCGTCTCCAAATGTACGCGACCTCTTCTTCAAACGTAACGAGGTGGTCGTATACAAGTAGGCCTGTGTAGTTATTATGAACCACTTCTGCAAAGAATGCAAGGACGGAGGGGAACTATGCACCCACTTATGGCCATGAAACTAAGGTATGAATGGATCATTCTTTTGCAATTGGGGCACGTCAGTGAGCTCGTGTGACAAGGAAGTAAGCATACCTACACATCTCGTGTCTGGCTGGCTACATCCATAGTACTACACCGTTTAAATCGTAGGCAGTCCTCTGCGTGGCCTACGAAACAGGTTTTAAAAGGTCGGTGGTCATGGACCTACGTAGACCAAGGACAGCCGCATCATATCCCCCCTTCACGTTTCTGTGTGGGGATACCGACACTAGTCCGGATAGCGCCCGTACGGTTCACGTTGTTCAGTGACAGCGATTCCCGTTGGCAACTTGGCACCGACGCAATTTTCAAAATTTCAAAATTAGACCGTTCCCGATCATCAGCGATTATGATCGCGCGAGTCCGCACGAGAACATGTTTGGTGCCAAGGTTACCACCGGGCGGTGGAGCCTGGGATGTTGTCGCGATCGAAGATCTACTTACTACTAGTACTTACAACTTGAAGCTAGTAATGCAACAAAGGGCTAGTATATTGACAGAAGGGACGATGCTGATCCTTTCTTCGGACCATGGGACAGATTCTTTCTGGGTCTGTGGGAACCATCCGAAGCGAGACAGACCTGAGAACGTTTCGTGTAAATGAAGGAAGACTTTGTGATGAACGAGTCTAATAATTGATTCTGAAATCAGCTCGGCAGACCAGGGCAGACTCGCCGGACCTTCAGAGTCCAGTACCTGGAAGCCAAATTTACAGACTCTCCCAGCTGTTGTAAGAGTGATGGCATATATGGTCTCTAGTAGCTGCCCTAATACGCAATATATGACAGTCGATATATCTGAGTATGAGATGATGGCAGTCAACTTTGTTGCAGCCAGATTAGACTGGTTGTCTCCTATGGCAATCGGGCAATCTGTGCCATCGGGCAAGTATCCACGACCGGACTTGCGAGACGAACACGAAACTGCTGGATCATACAAATACCTTCTCAAAGCAGATTCAGATGTTCAAGGTGGTGTCCAAACGTAATGGCGATTGCTGTACAGCCGCTGGTCACAGAAAGATGCTACCGTTTACAGTATGTTTGTTTTAACAATAAGAGTACTTCTCTGTCCTTTATCCTCGATACTCATGCAAGGGTTCCGCAGTCAGCGATGACGATCCTCTTACTGGGCGAGCCAGAAGCAGTTCCGCATTTCTCAACATTGTTGACGACATCCATACCAGTAACGACTTCCCCTGAGATAAGAAAGCGACAGATTAGCAACTAGCATCTTGCACATACGATCGACATACCGAACACTACGTGGGCACCGTCGAGCCAAGAAGTGACGACGGTAGTGATGAAGAACTGCGATCCGTTGGTGTTCTTCCCGGCGTTCGCCATAGAGAGAAGACCGGGCTTGGTGTGCTTCAACTGGAAGTTCTCATCTGTTTTGGCAACATCAGTACTAATGAATATTGATTACACATCCGCGCAACGCACCCGCGAACTTCTCGCCGTAGATCGACTTGCCGCCAGTGCCGTTGCCCTTGAGGAAGTCACCACCCTGAAGCATGAACTTGGGGATGACACGATGGAAAATGGATCCCTTATATCCGTAACCGTGTTGATGGGTGGCAAGCTCACGGAAGTTTTTAGCGGTTTTAGGGACGACATCGTCAAAGAGCTTAAAGACGATGCGGCCAGCAGGCTTGTCGTCGATCGTGATGTCAAACTAAAAGGGGTTTTGAGCCAGTTAGCTCTGCCTTCATATCCTGGCCCACTGGGCCGCATTGGGACTGGGATGAGAAAAAGGCCTGAAGGAACACTTACGAAAACGTTGGCCATGATGGAATGAAAGAGAGCAGGAGGTTGTCGTTCACAGCTACGTTTGGAGTTGATAAGAGGGCTCCTTCGGATGATGCCGATCTAGATCGGAGATGGTTGTCGGATTTCGGAGCTGATTATCTCCTCCTTATGGCGCTAATCATGAACGTTTGAACATGTGCACCAACTTGACTTAGTACGGCCCTGATGGTAATTAACGAATGACAGTGAACCAAACAGGCTTTGCCAAGCTTCGGCCCCTGGAGCAAGGAATACAAGAAATTGATGTACACTGATATACCCAAGGACAATCCGCTAGTTTACATAGAAAAGATCCGACTGAAAAATCCACCCTTCGAAATTTCTATCTCATCGATGTATCTGACTTTTATTTTACCATCCCTGGTCTCCACCCTCAGTTCGTCCCCTTTCCATTGCTGCCCAGAGGCAGCCGAGAAGTCACCAACAAAATATCGTGACGTATGATCTGCCGTTCCGAGAGACGTGCTGCTCCTGAGCAGGCCATCAGAGAGGGCGTGTCCGTGATGTCTGGCCTTCAGATTGAGGGGGCCATGGAACGACCGAGGAAGAAGCACCGTCACTCGGCCGTCTCTCGCAAATATATCCAGGAAAAACGGATCGATGATATCGATGGAGTGCTAGTGGTGAAATGAGCCGTGTGAGGAGGGCCAACTCATGAGACTGCACTCACAACTTTGGCTGTCACTGAGCCATCGTTTGAGCTCACGGAAAGTGTGGTGCGCTTCTTGTTGAGCGGGCTTTTTTCGTTTGCTTTGCGGCCGACAAGCCAAACATCAGCATCGATGTATCCATCGCGCGTATGCAAATATAGATTTTTCCTCTCTTCCTCGGTCTCTCCGGCTTGAAGGGGTAGGAGGAGGCTTGTAGGTAGTTGCAGATGTGGATCGATGACGTAGGTTCCTTTGATGGAGGAATCTCTCTGAATCAAGGAAAAGAAGTTCGTTGGCTTGACTTCTGGGGGGGCAACCATGTTTACAGGAGTGGTTGAGCTCCCAGCAAGAACAGAAGTATCATGGATATGGTCGTCATATGCTGGTGGGTGATCTTCCTGTATACATGGATGTTCAATGAACAAACGTGAGCTGAGAGCGCTACGTAAGGACCTACACCCTGGCCCTCCGCAAAGCTTGCAGCACGCTCCTGCTGGACTTCTGCTAGTTTTGAGCTCTCGGGAAGCTCTTTCTCTGAAATGATCATTTTGACTGCGAGGACGATGGCACCGTTGTGGTAGGTTGTGGTGATTGTAAGTGTTCAGTGGGTTTTATCAGTGCCGGTTTAGTACTCTCGCTGTGTTTGCGGTGTGCTGCGCTCGACTGCGGCTGCGTTGACCCCGCACACGCTATGATCCACGAAGTCAGCCGGCACGGTCCCCGAGCTGTCCAACTCAACTTTGGTTTCGAATTCCGGAAATAGAAGGTGTAGTGTTGGGTGGAGGACTCGGAGGACCGGTGCACCCAATGTCTCCATGAAACTTGCCATCATGATGTTTATTAGCATGACACCACAAAACCAAAGTCAACAGGAGAAGAGTGCCGGTCCGAGGAATAGTGCGAGGAGACATGGGAAAATCGAGCTCAAGGGACGCGAAAACAGTACTGCGTCCCACAGAAAAGCTTGGCATCCCCGCAGACAAACGAGATGGTTAATATAATCACATGCGTACGCTGGTAACAAAGTCTAGAGAATAAGAACCACGGGGATGATGAGTGCAAGCAACTCGCAGAAGATTGAAAAGAACTGAATAGACGGGACGTATTACTACCGGAGCTGGCCGATCATAAGCTACAAAACGAACTCGGTCATAAGTAGGAATCATCAGTGGAGGAAGTTCACCAAAACGTGCCCTCCAAATATGCGAAGGTTTTGGGTAGGTAGAGGAGTCGAAGAAATGAACTACGCTCTAGGGGCTGTAGTCCCTCCACCAATAGGAAGTCCTAGGATATTCCGAAGTCGCCCTGATGTGCGTCTCTGCTACTGAAGGTATGAATCACTAACCGTCTTTGACAACTCAACACCCTGTCGAACGCACCTCTTTCATCTGTGCTCTTGTCACAGGATAACGCGCACAAACCTCGTCTACGTCGAAGGCAAACACCAACTCTTCATCGTAGTCTACGTCCACCAGGGTCAGGCCATCGGAATCCATGGTAAATGGCGTTACGTCTGCTCCTCTCGCATCTTCGTCTCCCTCCGGTGTTGTCGCAAGTATATCGTTTTCCTCAAGAAGAATGGTCTCAGGCACGGTGTTATCGGTTGCGGCGACCGTAGTGCCGGGCATTGATATGGAATCATCGACGAGTCCCCTGATCGTCATTGGTGGGGGGAGATAAGTCACGACGCGCCTCTTGACTTCCGGAATCGGTTCAGTCTTAGGCTTCACCGGCTTCTTGCCAAGTCCTACAAGGGGCAGACGGAACCCGCCCGATTGCTTCATTCCGCGAGGGTTCTCGCTGCGCCTGGCGGTGGTGGCTTTCTTTCTTGATACCCCGAACGTTGACCACTTCGCATCGGGATCGTCGTCTTCACCGAAAGTGTATGCGGAGGGTCCGTTTATGGCAGGCGTCAAGCATCGTGGGGTGCGAGTCCGTGGTTTCTTCGATCGCAATGTTGGCATCGGAGAGGGGAGTCGCTTTCGTTCCGTTTCCTGTATTTGACTTGGCGATGGGATATCAGCGAGATCTTCATGATCCGGCGGTGATATCATTTTCGGAGGTGAGGCGATCTGTTCAGTAATCGCCGCTGATAACCAGCTTGGCATGGTGGTGGTATCTGATGCGTTGGTGAGACCGGGAGCTGCGATGCGAGGGCGTTGAAGCTGAACGTGGAGTTCGCCTTGGCCACTGATCTTCGCGGCGGCTTGGGTCTCTAAGAACAATGCAGGAGCAGATGGAAGCGACAGGAACGGGGCCCGCCAGTGCATCGCGTCGGAATGGCGGGCTGGAAAATGCAGGAATAAACCGGTAGGTGAGACCGCACATCAAAGCAGCGCACCTGGTGAATTAGAGGGAGGACCTGGCGAGCTGTGATAGATCATAAGGCGGTCTCTGTTCACATCGTTGTTGTAAAACTGTGCGGGACGATGTGTATTACCGTCCAGTATAGCCCCCGATGAGAGTGCGGTAAACGACGGCCTCACGGGGGATGAGTTATTAGCTCGGTGGCAACCGGACTGCGGTGGACGTGTACCAAAGGCGCGTCTAAAGTGAGATGGAACAGTCCTTGGGGGGTTGGAATAGACAGGTTTCTCAGAGAAACTGGATGTATGCGCCGGTTTTTGATCCTGGGACACTCCTAAGACATACGCTGAGGCTGGAACGTGGTCGACTCGAAGACCGCGGTGATCCAAGGGCTGTGGAGGTTGAATACGAGCGACTTGGGGACAAATGACCTCTGCACTGCCTGGAGCTAGCTTTGTTGGCAATACTGAGGGTCCGTTCGTAATATCCTCAATCCGGAGGTCCCGGGATTGATTTGACTTTCCTTCCAGTATTGCGGCCTTGTTGTTCCCCGTTCCAGGATCACAGTTGATTGGTTGCTGTGCTCGACGTGCGTTATGTTCGGCCTGCTTCTTGAAAGCGTCTAATATCCGTTTGGTTGGAGCTTTGGGAGGCGCTCTGGGTTCCAGCTTCGTCGGTTTAGGTGGGGCATCCCGGGATCCAGCGTTGATTTTGGCGATGCTCCATGGGTTCGGGCGGTACACCACAGTCTCCTGTCGAATCGAAAGGTCCATTTCACGGAGGAGACGCGTGTCATCGGAGGGGTTATTGGTTTCGGTTTCAGGTTCAGAATCGGAGCTGCAATCTGAGATATAGCCTCCACCAACTCTGTGATTAAAAGACCAGACGCCAGGCACGGTCTTCTTTGGTGGTAAGGTTGACATCTTGTCGGAATGGCAGGGCTGTGTTAGTGCAATACAATGCGGTCAGGGTCAAGCTGCGAAGGGTCCTTCGATCGAAAGTGGTTGTTTGGCAACAGCCTCTAAAATAAACAATTGCCTCCCAAACGAGATTGCCTTACGTCACGAAACCCTGCCCAGAGTTTCATATCCGTTACGATTTCCTATCGCAGACCATCAAGTATCTCTCCGTCTTTTGGGGGGGGGGGAGGCTGATAGAACAAACTTCTGCGTTGAGATATGCGTGTGGTCGCGATTTACGCACCAATACTACTAGTCAACCGCAGGTAGTGCGAATGCATTCGTTATTGGTTCTGATAACTCCGATAAACTGAACCCAGCGAGAGCAGAGTGCCCAGATAAATCAAGGTGCGGGCTTAGGCCCGCATCGACAACTGGCCAAGGGCTTCAAGCACGAGGACAGAGAATTTCGCGTCGTTTGAGCGGAAGATATGGCCGTGTCAAGAGCGTGTAAACTCTTGGAGGGAGAGGCCTGGGATTCGGCCTTCGAAGGTAGGAAATTCTCATTCGGAGGATTTGCATGTGGTATAAAAAACTACCGAGAATAACTTTGGACCGGAGGAGATACTCATAAGCTTTAGAAGGAGCTGAAGGCAGTCTTCATTGCGATTCGAGCGTAGAGCTGCGCAGAGATAGCCAGAGGCGCAGAAATAAGCTGGCACCCAGACAAGCCTTGGACCAATCTAGCGGCTAGCTCATGAAATTTGCCATGTCGTAAATCGTATTCAACGGCCAAGGGAGCGGTGTTAGAGAGGCGAATCCGAGCCCGTCCGAACCTCCAGCGCGAGTATTTGAGTTGTTAGAAATGCGCCGTGGATTTGCACAAAATAGCTTTGTTTCCCGGCTCCACCATCGGACTGGGTCTTTAAAAGCGCAAGGAACTCCTCTCATCCCTCTCAAGGGCCCACAACTACTTGACGTAGCGCTCGACTCCCTGCCTGAGAACGACGGTGGACTTGACGACGACGTCCTCATTGATAATACCTGTGGAAGTGCAGCCAATCTCGTCCGACACTCCGACATGACCACCGCCACCGACGACAAAACCACGCTGCCAGCGCCGGTTGTACACAGCAAACCCTCACACTCATCCATACGCAAAGACCCAAGAGATTTTGAATCGGATGATTCGTCAAAGATGATAAACATTAGAAGGTTCTTGATGGAGGAGATCGATGGGGCGCAGGCGTCTGCTCCTCTGTCGGCATACTGTTTCATGACAGGCTTCGTGTAAGCTCCTCGACTGTTCATTCCCGCCTGCCCCTTGCTGAACCACCGCTCATTCCAGTGACGCCGTCTGCTTCTCTGCCATATTTGTTTGGTGTGCCTTCCAGACAGGCAATACTGTACAGGTACGGTATCTATGATGTCGTCACGTTCGTCGAAATCTTACCTTTCTGTAGCTTTCTTTGGCGATAGTCCGCCTTTTCAACGGCCAGCACGACTATTCATTCCACCTTGCTGACCAGCAAGCATTCTGCTCCGTCCTATCTTTCATTTTCGGCGCCTTCATCGGACGTCTCGGGGACAAGATTGGATGCAAGACTCGCGCTTGGATGTCCCTAGGCACATTCATCCAGACCGTCTTCACCATGGTGGCTGCTCTTACGATATGGAAGAGCGGACAGGGTAGCGTCGCAGATGCCCGCGACGACCCAGCATGGAGCAATGCTCTCTCTTTTGTGTGCATAGGTTTTATGAGTGCAAGCATGGGCTTGCAAGGTATCATGGGCAAACGCTTGAACACACAATTCACAACTACTGGTTCGTTATTTCTCTCTACAAATCACCACCAGTCTCTGACCACTGTGATTTCCTGACTGCAGTGGTGCTGACGACAACCTGGTGTGAACTCATGACGGAGCCCAAGCTGTTCTCCTTCCGCCGGCTTGTCGCGTCTCGTGACCACAAAGTCATGGCCATCCTCGCCCTTTTCATCGGAGGCTTCACCGGCCGAGCACTGCTTGACAAAATTGGATCGGCAGGCACGCTTGGTATCGGAACGGGCTTCCGTCTGCTTATTACCCTCTGGTGGTTCTTCGTTCCCCAGAAGCAGGCCAAGAATTAAGGAGCTTAGTTTCTACGATGCATGAGACGCGATGTACAAGAGGTGATTAGAGACGAGAGGTGACGAAGGGTGATGACGGATCGAGTAGTTTGGAACGAGGAGGCCATGACATGGAGGACGACTGACGACTCAACTCTCTGCTGCATAGCTTGTCAGATTTTTTGCAGCACACTCATAGTGGGATTATTATCGCTATTATATCACATCACATTACTTAGAAATTCTGTTCTGCTGTCCATGTTATCAACAACCAATAGATTTGTGGGTCATTTCGATGTTATGGGAATGCTTTCACCGGGGGTACACACGCTACATTTGGAGAGGTTACTTCATCCACAGCTACCACGATCAATAGACCGACCATCCCACTGGCAGAGACATCGTCCAGGGACTAACGGAAGGAGGGAAAAACAAGAGTTCATGAGGCTGCTGTTGATACCAGCCACGCACACGCAGGAGCAGGACTCGCATTCCATCTCGGCGTCAAAGACAAGGGCCAACCAACTGACACAATGCTTTGCTGCTAAAATAAATGTTTACAGTGGTTCTTGGCCATCGATGCGGGGCGTCTAAACGCTCGTGACGCCGACCATAACAATATCGCAGACTCTCAGATTCTTCGACGACACCTCTCCAGCACAATACCCCCGTTACGTTCCCTAGGCCTAAATACATTTTGGGTGGTCGCTGGCGCTTCGGTGTAAGCTCCATATCGTTTTCCCTGACAGTCGGCGACTCGTCCGCACCTCTCTTGAACCCACACTCCAATGGGACGTCGACAATGGTTCGCAATCGGGGAGCCCCGGGAAGCTGAAGCACGTCCGACAGCAACTCCAGAGTGGAGGGACACTGTTCGGGTGTACTCTGTTGCGGTATCACACGCAGGAGACAGGGTGGCAGCTGGGATGGGCGACGGGAGGGTACAGGTTTGGAGTACGGAAGGTCAGATGGTGTCAGAATCGGGGCAGCATATAGGCAAATTCCATTCTATGAGCTGGTCTCCCGACGATCTGTGGGTGGCCGGTAGTTCGGACGATGGGACATGCATTGTTTGGGAGATATCGAGTGGTAACTTCGTTCGTATTCTTCAAGGGGGTACGGTGATGGATTGGCACGTTCGCGTTTGCCTTCTCCTGATGGGACCAAGGTAGCGACGGGCAATGATTAGGGAACATCTGTCCGGGATTCCCGTACGGGTGATCTACTACTCGGTCCATGGACAAATCACGATGGAAGTATCACGGCGCTTACTTGGTCACCCAAAGGCGACCTGATCATATCGGGGTCCAGAGATTGCACCGTCCAGCTTTGGCGATCCAAGGATGGAGCAATGCTACATGGCCCACTCAGAGAACACGGGTCAACAGTTGCCTCAGTCGCCATCCATCCCAATGGTCGCGTATTCGCCAGTGGGTCCCGCGATAGGACTGTGCTGTTTTGGGACATTGCGATCTGCCAGCCGATTGGAGAGCGGATACAGCACCCTCCTGGCGAGAGGGTGTCCTCCATAGTATTTTCGCCCGATGTAAGACTCCTGGCAAGCGCCGCAATTAGGGAGGGGAATGGTAGCAAGGCGCTTTTCTGGCTACTCTATCAGAATCTGGGACCTGCGAGATTTTCTACCCGCACACTTGCGTGCAATCAAGACATCTGGGATCGCGGGTCAGGATTAGGTGAGTGCTCGGAGCCCTGTCTCTTGGGACATCTCACTGATAATGTCTAAAGCCGCCCACCAGGAATAGCCCCCCCCAAAATCAACGAGCGAATGTTGTGTCTTCTCAACATTGTTCTGAAACTGCCTTTCTCCGCAACTGCAGCAAACACCCCTTACAGATCTCCCAAACTGACCCGGTATGGGGTTACCTGTAAACTAAAATCAGACTGACCACTTTCTAGCACAGAGAATTTATCCTGAGGCGTATTGCATCCTGCTGTAGGGAGCTTCACTCCTTTTGGGACGAATTTTTCCTCTTTTGATTGTTCTTTTCACCGAGCCTTTCGCTTCCTTTTTTACTTGTCAGTGTTCCGTACGTATTGACCTGTTTCGTTCCTGCTGAAACTGTCCATTTATGCCTCGCCCGTCCCTTTGTGACTCTCTTGCTACCTCTCGACCCAATTACCGGTACCACCGGGTATCTCTACGTTGTCGGGAACTACACTCTCCGTCAGGGGTTACCCACACGCCTGCCCCCATCGGTTCCTCGTGTCTTTTGCTAGACATGTTACTCATTAAGGCTCGCCTTATTCACTCCTAATTCAGTTTTATTTCCTGACCATTTTGATGGCCATCATTGAACTTTACCTCCTCCAGCGTTGTCTCTTGCATCCGCTTCTTCTGACGCTCGAGGTGGATTTAGCCAATTAGAACGTTCGAGCGAAACGAGCCTTTAGAATATTAACTTGTCCATTCAGTTACAACCCCGAAAGTTAGCATGATAGGATCTCCCTTGACTTAATGTCGTATTTGAGGTGTGTGGTTGCCCCACGCGGCAGATCTCACTAACTCTGCTCACCAGAGGCAGTATTGTCACTCGATCATAAACACGCAAGAGAGTGTATTAATGAGAACCTCGAAGGATCGAGGTCTCTAGAGCAATGCAGTATGTATTTAGGAAACTTTCAACCCAGCTAAATGTTCAGCCGTCTCCGTTAATTCAGCGCCTAAGCGTTGAGGTTGATAGGGGAGCAGCCAATGTTGATGAGGCCGTTCTGTGGAGTCCGGTAAGCAACAGCTAGCTCGGTAAGAGAGTTAACGTACGAAAGTGTTATCAGTGCAGCAGACGGGTTGTTGCTGGCAAGTAGCACCGGAGCCGGTACCTACGACAGTGATGGGGGTGCAGTCTGTGCCGACATCACCGGTAACACCAGCAAGGACGTCGCCCAAGCCGAGCATGCTAAAGAGCTGACTAAATTCGGAAGCCTGTGGGGTGTTTGTCAGAAATGACATTCCTGAACAATTCCAGTCCGAAATAACGAACCGATTGGACGTTGTTGCAGCAGTTTATGGCACCAGTGTTGCACTGACCATCACGTGCATAGACGGAGGTAGGGCCAGCAACGGCGAGGGCAGCGAGGGAGGCAACAGCGAAGAGACGAGCAAACATTGTGGTTATAGGAGGAGGCTGGGGTTGAAAGGACTAACGAATGTGGTTTTGGTGGCAGAAAAGCAGAAGCAGTTGTGATGAAGAATGCCCTCCAGGACCATGCTGTCTTTATAGATTTTCGCCATCACCTACAGGGGCAGGCCAATATGGTTTTTTTTCTGTTGTCGAGTGTTACTGCTGGTCTGGAACTCTGGCCAGTCCTCGAGGTGAGGTGAGTGCCGTTATGCCCCAGACAAACAAGATATTACTCTAACCGAATTTAGTACTGTAAATGCTTTTTACTGGACACGTGTACCAACAAACGCACCTGACCATTACTGCACTATAATGATGGCCCGTTTGTGACAGAGAGAGAAAATGAAGTCGAGGTCCGTACGCTGATGCCGGATTGGTGGGGATCTGCAGCAGCCGCTCAAAGCCAAGTTTAGCGTTACGTTTCTGCCTGTTCATTTGACAGGATCAGTTGAAATTCGGAGGTAGGGTGACGCTTCTCTTCGAAACTTGAGGTTCCCTGCCAGAATGGCTTGTCAGCATGATTGCTAACACCAAGCCCGTCCGGAGTCTGGACTCTCGAAGGGCCGTTCGCAAGAAGGACAAACGCCTACTATGTGATGGGCCTCTGAGCGCTCTCAGACGTCTGATTGGGAAGGCAGAACGTAAAACTGATATGAAGATCGCTCAGCGACAGTCTAGGTGCAGTTGCGCCGATGAACTCGGCCAACTTTTCGTTTTTGTCGGCTTTCGACGACAGGGAAGTCGATGCTGACGGCGTCTTTGGGCCACCGTGTAACGTCACTTGCGCTAGCTCCAAAGCAGCTTCAAGCTATGCGGCACTCCGATGTCCCCGACCCAAAGATCACAAATCGAGAGGCCCATCGTGAAAGCCTCATGGGATATTCGACACTCTTCTCGTGAGTCGTGAGACACCGAGGGGAATTAAACACAGAATTGGTAGTGGTAAGACGGAGGTTAGCAGCCCGTTGTCACCATATCAAATTTAAGCCCGCCTTCGCATTTCAAGGAGGTGATTGACCACAACGTTGGGATGTGACTGATATTGTGGACACTCCATCTTTTGCTCCCAAGAAGTTACGAGTGGCTGACATCGACGATGCGGGCGCAAGGGGGAAGAATGTTTTAAGTTCAAACGGCACCGTTTGACCCCGTAATGTGCACCGTGAGCGAATAGCTATATTCATTTTTTTCTCTTCTGTAACGATTTGGCGATGACTGCGAAGGCCCATCAATACGCAGGAAATTCATTCATAGCTACCACTTACTTTCGCCCACTTTCCGTGCTAGCCACCAGATTGCGAGAGAGAGGACAAATCTTGGGCTGAACAACGGTGGTGAATCAATTCCATGCCGAATTTTGACGATATTTAGCGTGGGCCGCCCGTGCCCCGCCATCCTTCCGCACTTCTAGAGGATGTCTTCGGGATCATCCCGAACGATCTTCTCATACTTGGGGTAAACGCTGAATGGTACAGGAAAGGCAGCCATGTCCAATTCGAGGGCAATGTGGTGACTTTCTGATGGTGATCGACGCTGTGCCGCACTAACAAGGGAATATATGTGCTTGAAATGCTTGCAAGTAAGATAGGCCTCCCAAACGGCGACTATGGGTATATTGTAGCGGAGGCTACGTGTGCCATTGGATCCTAAGCTGTTCGTGAGCAAGGTAATAGATTCGTGAATAGTACTTCGCCTTATTAATTGTTGAGCAAAGTATCATACAATACGATATATGGCCCCGATTCCAAGAACGTATATGCCAAACTTCGGTAAGTAGGTTCTCCGCAGGAGCCTGTTCCTTCTTTAAGGCAGTGGGTGAACTTGAAAGGAGATAACAAGGGCACTTACGCTCGGCTCCCCTCAACTATATGCGTCGGTCTGTTCCCGAAGTTCGGTCAAAGCCCATCTGTTCCTGAGACATCAGCTCAGATTTCCAGAAGTCTGCTCTCTCTTCGTGATGCGGAGCCCATTCGACAAGTCCATCTCATCAGTGGCTGCCCGGAAATTCTTCTGTACACCATGCCATATCAGGAAGCTATATATTACTCGCAATAGGTCAAAATCCACACCTAGAACGCGCCCCTCGAGTCCACCTCCCTATCAGGGTCCGACATGCCAAGGCCGATCTTGAGAATCGTGTCGAGGAATTCAGCGGGGATTGCCTCGCAAATCAGCGACATAGCATGCTGACACGAGTTTATTGCTTACAAGACGTAATGGTACACGTCAAGTAAGAGACTCATCAGAAGTCGTGGCAGGATGCAAAATCGCAAGTGCCCGGGAAATCATGCCTATCCAGGACGGAAGCGTACAGCTGTGCTAGGGCAGCGACGACCACGGAGACTGAGCGCTTCGGGATAAAACCTTCTACAAGTTACGTTGACTCGCTGATTTGAAGGAGGAAGCTAACGGATTTCCAAAGCCCAGTGACGAGGGCTAAGTGCTTCACGAGCGAGTTGTCTTTGGGCATGCTTTCCATAGGCGCTAAAAACCTGGATATAGCGGAGAGACGCCACTGTGACAGTTCCTCCCACCGCGTCGATTGTTGTTTGCAGGGACGAACGTTTCTGAAAGTGAGGACCGAGCTAAGTGATCAAAGAGACAAAAGTCATGGAGGATAGCAGATAGCATGAGCGACCGTGATTCCATAGCCGAATGCTGGTGAAACGCACATCAGTGGCATGACGACACATTTCAGGACGTTCTCGATGGAGAGGATAGCATCCGGGCCAGCGCCAGAAAGGTGGCAAAAGGTGACAATGCATGAATAAAATCCACGGGAGGATGATACCTATCATTCGTGCGATACAATCAGTGACCAAATTGTTGCGGTTTGATACACCTGCAAGATTTATCGATTCTGCAGTGTATTCTTGCACGATCGCTAGCAAGGACATTTGGGCACACAAGATAGCCTCCGACGTCTCCTGACTGATGACGCAGGGGATCCAGGGTGCTCAAGATGAGCGTAAAAGACCGCGATAAAAATGAGTTTTTGGTGGAGTTGATCATGAGGGAGACCTTGGGGCACAGATCCGTGTAGTGCGAGCATGGCAGGAACCTACCGGACTATGAATTAATGACATGTTACCGGCGTCGGAGCTGAGCTACTATATAGTAGCGAATCCAAAGTTCGTTACCCATAAGTGCCAGGGAAGAGACACCAAGAACGCCTCTCTTTGCTCGACTGTCACGGGAAGAGGCTGAGTCTGACATTATGATACTCGTATGACTCGGAAGTGATGGTGTAAATCTCTGCGGCTACTTGCTGGTGACCTGGTGACCGTTATCAGGGACAGGATTGGGGTTGATTCATAGTGCCACTTGCCTCTAGTCTTGCCGCTGTGCGACCGTGGATATATCAGCACAGAAAAGCTCAAGAAACCGAAAGTGGTTCCAAATTGTGTCGCGGTACATCCTCACACAAAAGTCATTGTTCTCGATTGTGTCGTGTGTTCGATGCACCGGCGCTGGACACTGTGGATCAGAGTTACACCACGGGCAGGATACAATTTGGCAGTAGTGGAGGACCCCCTCGAAGAGATTTTACTGACCAGAATGAAAGTCGAAATAATTAAGTCGACATCGCCTTTTTCGGGCGCTCACTCCTACGATCCTGCTTACTAATCAGCACTAGCGTGGTGCGGAAAGTGAGGCCAACTGCCAGTGCTCAGCGCTCAGCACTAACAGCGGCTATCCTTGTGAACCAACTCGCTAAGCATAGGAGAGCATAGGAGTCGCGCTTCAACGGGCGGTGGCGGTGCTTTCCTGACCAGCAGGGGAGTGTTATCGAAGTCGGCACAGATATTGGAGGAAGCATCAAAATGCCCGCTCACTTCTGCGGAGTGTATGGCACACAATCCTCTGTTGAGGTACTTCACCCCCGAGGCTCGGCCTGGAGTCTATCACAACTTCATGTTCACCCATGATACGACGTCTAGACGACGATGCATGGTCTACCGGGCCGTTGGTGTACAGGCTCCGAAGAAAAGCGAGTTCTTCAAGCCATGAAGGTCGTCGAAGATGCCTTGGAGTAGTGTGGAGGAAGTTTACACCGAAGGAGTTCTGAATTCGTGCCATATCACGAATAATGAAGCTATCATATATGTCTCCTAAACGTAAGCTCACCTCCTTGAATCCTTCGACAGATACAAGTGTCGCTTAGTGGTGTAGAATTAGTTTTGTACTTACTGTCTGGTCTCGGAATTGTACGCCGGTGATTGTTATGGCAGTCGCCGATCGTATTCCCCAGGTTCCCGGGATAGAGGTGCTGCAATGCTGAATGTAAGTTATCCCTTCCCTTGTACAATCGTCCAAAGAAGCTGCCACGACCGTGGTACAATGAACCACAACACTACATCCACGAACTATTTGATTCCGTTGCACCTGTTCAAGACGTCGGGTCGATCATAACGAGCTCACTGGCGCTGCTAGTACTGACCAAGGCGCCCTGTTTCTATCTCTTACCTGATGGATACAGTCTATGGGCTTTCTGTGTTCTCGGTCATAAAAACTCTTCCACGCTCAAGTGTCCGCTGGCAGGAGGCCTAGTCTCAAATCGACAACCGTGATAAAGCTCCGGCTGGCAAACTGAATGGGTCGGACTCGCATCTATCTGCCCAAGTTGCATAGAAACAGACGAATCTTCTCATGAACTCAGGCGGCGCTCGTCGTCTAACTTAAAAGTTAAGACCGCCCAGACGCCGCTCAACGAAGCGCCCGCGTCGCTCTTTGGAAAGGCAGCAGGCAACACGATCAAATCCTAATGGTGACACATTGGCACGTGTGGGGTGGTTTGGGATCGCTATCGTTGGAAGCGGGTTGCCAGACCTCTTCTAGTAGTAGCGACAATCTTCCGTCAAAGCTCGCCAACAGCTCGCCCACCATCATTTGGATCCATCATGTTCAACAACTCTAGCAACATCGATGCTAGTCACTCGACATTTAGCGAGGTCCATCGGGACCAGTACTACAATTCTCGTCCTACCGTGCAAGGAAACCAGACTGTCAACACAGTGGTTCATGGCAATCAGATATTTCAAGCCTCTAATTCAAGTCAGTGTTGCTGTTAGCTGAACGCCATTCATCTCTGACATGTGTGGTCTGCCAGGTTTGGAGGCTTTACAAAAGGCTAGTGCCTTCAGTGCAGCATATGATTCAGTTGAGCGCCATCCGGCTGCTACGTGTCTGGAAGGCACTCGAGTTCAGCTGCTCGCCCGACTGACGGAATGGATAGAAGATACCAATGAGAAGCCAATCTGCTGGTTAAACGGTCGACCTGGCTCTGGGAAGTCAGCTATCTCACAAACAGTTGCGGAGAAGTATGCCGGTCAGAAACGTTTGGCTGCCAGCTTTTTCTTTTCGCGAAGGGATATCGAACGTCGCACCACGCGACACTTCTTTCCAACAATTGCAACACAGCTTCTCTCGTCCCTGCCTTCGATTCGCCCAGCCGTCATAGCAGCACTGGAGCAGGACTACATGATTCCTTCGAAAGTGCTTCGCGAGCAAATGCAGAAGCTACTCCTCGAGCCTCTGTCCAGTGTCCAGGAATCTCTTGGTGCACCTCTTCTCATCGTTGTGGATGCCCTTGACGAATGCGATGACCCACGACTCGTCGTAGAACTCGTATCTCTTCTCGCCCATCTGATTCGTAACACATCCCTGCCCCTCCGGCTACTCATAACAAGTCGATCCGAGTCTTGGCTGCAATCCCACTTCTACGAACCGCGGATCGCTCCTCTGACTGTCGCATTGGAAATCCACGCGTTCAGCGCAGAGGATGACATCCGGTCCTTCCTACATCATTCGCTCGATGAAGTGTACAATCAACACTATCAGCTCATGCAAGATCTGCCTGGTCCATGGCCATCTCCTGACGATCTCGACCGCATTGTTAGCAAGGCGTCGGGTCTTTTTATATTTGCGCTGACCGTCGTCAAGTTTGTCGGCGATAGAATGCACAATCCAGTCCAGCGTCTTCAAGCCATCTTGGAAGACAAAGCTCTCTCCGGCGACACTGCGTACGCTGACCTAGACGCACTGTATCGCGATGCCATCTCTGTTTTCCCTGACGCCGACGTTGTTCGTCTCATTCTCGGCGTTGTTTACTGCATGTCCATTCCATTATCTATTCCAGCACTACACCGGCTCCTTGATCGATCTGACGTGGATGCGAGGGTCGTAATCCCTGCTCTCGGGTCGGTTCTGCTCGCCTCGGAGGATGGCAAACAGCCCATCCAGTTCTATCATGCGTCTTTCCGCGATTTTCTGGTATCGCCACAGCGATCGCGGAATTACTCTATCGATCCCACTGTCTATCATCGGCTCATGGCTCAACTCTGCTTCCAGACCATGGTCAAATCACTGAAGCGTGACATGTGCGGGATCGGTGATCCATCCAAGCTGAACAGTGAGGTAGAGGGCCTTCAAGAACGTCGCCAGGCCGTCTTTGACGAAGCTCTGCTTTATGCTTGTCGTTATTGGTTGCTCCACCTGACGCAGCTCCCGAGCGCTGGCGGTGTGTACGAATTACTTCTCAATGCCATGCGGGATTTTTGCAGCACTGCGCTTCTCCACTGGATAGAGGCACTTAGTATCCTCAATGAGCTTGAGAACGCTATTATGATGCTTCGGGCCAGCATCAACTGGGTACAGGTATGCATTTTCCTCTCTGCACGCGTTTTTTTTAGTCTCAGTCTTCTTTACAGTCATACGCTGGTGCCCCGAAAGAAATCATTTTACTGCTCGAGGATGCAGAACGGCTGATTTTACTGTACAAGGAGCCTATCTCTCAATCTGCGCTACACGTTTACCACACTGCGATCGCCTTTGCCCCTTCATCTAGCCTACTGTACAAGAAATATAAGCACGAAGAAGGTGGCACATTCACGATCACCTTCAACCAGAACGACGAGTGGCTCCCGTATCGGTATGCCATTGACCTTGATCCCATCTATTCCGTCGCCTTCTCTCCTCGCGGGGACGTCGTTGCAACGGCAGGCGTCAACCAAGGTGTCCAGCTTTGGAACACTGTGACAGGAGGCAACGTAGCTAGCTTAGGGGACCGCACATCGCCGTCGTTATTGGTTCGATTTTCCGCTTCGGGCGCCTTCGTTGCTACTGCCTTCGAAAATGGCACGGTCGCCGTCTGGGATCCAAGTGTTGGCCGAGAACACCTCAAAGATGAAGGTCCCCACACTGGTGCTATCACCTCCCTCGAATTCTCACCTGACAGTCTGTTGCTCGCATCTGGTTCTCGAGACCAATCGATCCAGCTGTGGTCGATGGATTCAGCTCAGCGCTTGTACAAATTAGTCTGCCACGAGGGACCAGTAACTTCACTGGCTTTCACTAGCGATTCGCAGCGGCTGTGCTCCGGCTCCGAAGACAATCTTCTCATCTTTTGGGATACGAAGTCCGGCAAAGTGATCCGTGGGATGATGGGACATCGTGGACCCATTACCTCGCTTGCCGTCTCTCGTGACGGGAACATGATAGTGACAGGCTCACAGGACAAGTCGGTCAAAATCTGGGATTCTCATTCAGGGTCCTGCGCTCGCACGTTCTCTGAAGGGCATGAGGGCATCATACGCTCTGTAGCGTTCTGTGATGACGACAAATGGGTGATCTCCGCCTGTGACAAAACCATTTTCTCCAGGGGCGTCGTTTCATCGCGTAAATCACCTGATGTTACGATCTGGGATTTAGGCCAGTTCTACCGCTCAGCGTTGGAAAACACTCCCATTTGGCAAGCCAAAGTCCTTGGATGGGGCGTACCTGCTCCTCTCTGGAAGAAATTAATTGGATCGGTCCAAAGGAACGTCGAGATTTTCGTCGCATATTCCTCTCAATCACCGACGTTGGCATTCTCTCTCGCAACCTACATTTGGTGCGGAGAACTTGGTTCTTTGCCGAATTCTCCTCCTCTGCACGTTTCGCGGTCTAACACTGCGGCGCTCGCAATCTCGCCGGATGGCACCCGAGTCGCAGCTGCGACTTCTGTGGGATCACTGGAGATTCTGGAGACCACTGTCCCCCGGAAAACCTGGGATGAAGAGATGAAGAAAGACAACGCACTTCCGCTCCTCTCAGCAAACGCAGTGGTGGCTTCCCCAGACGGAGACCGGTACCTTGTGAATTCCCAGCTAGCGTGGTTCCTGGTCGACTCCCAATTGCAGCTCATCAAAAAAATCTACTTCGGTTTTGCGAACATCCTCCGGGATGTCGAATTCAAGACACCTGTATTCTCTGGTGACTCGAGCATTTTCGCGTGGGGGCTGTCGGATATCTTGCAACGGGATAACAAGACCTCTGTTAGGGTCTTTGACTCCGTCACAGGCCAGCCGAAAACTCGTATTAACGGCCTGAAGACGATTCAATCCTTCGCTCTGGCCCCGAATGGTGCTTTGATTGCTTGCGGTAGTGAAGGTGCCATCCAAGTGTGCGATGTTGCCGGTGGGACCAAGAGGACCGTCTCGGTGGCGGATAACTGCTCAATTACTGCCCTTGCTTTCTCTCATGACTCTCAGGAGCTCTTGAGTGGCTCCAAAGAAGGTATCGTACAGCTTTGGGATCCATCAATGGGGGAGTGCAAGGCCACTTTTGGGGCGCGCACGCCGGCATCCATGGTCAAGGCTGTCACATTTGCCCCTGTCGGTGGAATGGCTGTGGCTGGACACGAGGACGGGAACGTCCGCCTCTTGTCCCCTTCCGAGTTGAAATCGTACGATCTTATTCCCAGCGGTCAGGCAGTCACCCACAACATCAATCTCTTAAAATTCTCGGACGACTGTCTTACTCTCACCTGCAGGGCTGGAGACCGTGCCGTGTCGACTTGGGCCATCCCAGCACATCCGTTCCAGGGGGATGAAGAAAACGCAGCTTCATCCGCTACCTGCCATCAGAAGGAGGTAAACGAGGGGAAGGAACAGAAGGACGATGAACGGGAGGAGGTAAAGGACGAAACGAAGGAGGTGATGAAGGCGGAGGAGGCAAAGGAGGAAGAGAAAAGGGCGAAGGATGAAATCCACGAAAAACCCCTTCACCTCATAGCGCAAGCCGACAAACACGACGTCTTCGACAACATGCTTCGATCGACATATGTGATACGAAAAGATGGATGGTTGTTCAGAGGGGACGAGAGGCTTTTCTGGATCCCTCAACATCTGCGGCCAGCACCGGGAAGGGAAGCCTCATTTGCGGCGTTGAATGATAGGGTTATGATTTTGTCCCATGAGGGGCATCCGCTATTTCTCAATCTGCACGATGGCGTATGAAGTGGAAGTTTCAGCATATACCCGTGTTCCTATTTGTAGCACCTTGTAACATTATCGTCCGTCATCAATGATGCAAGCTCTTCTCCGGATTGTTAAGTTTCAGTCTTTTGCTGAAAATTATAAAAATAATAACACAGGTAGGTGCCGGACTTAATGTCCAAAGAGGCGACGGAGGAAGCCTAGTTTATCTGATTCGCCCACATATTTAATCCGGATGTGACCATTCCCAACATCGACCCTCAGCTCATCCCCATTCCACCCCTGCTGGTTCATCTGTGAGACGTCCCCAACGAAGAAACGCTTCACGTTGTCAATCTTCGTAAACGGTGTGGCATGCTTGTTCAACTCATCAGCGAGTGTAATGTGCCCGTTCGCAGTCGACAGCGAGAGCAGCCCTCGAAAGGAAGGAGGCAGTTGCGACCGTTAACACAAAGGGGCCAGCGCCCTGGACGGCATGCTAGAGTGAAGTCAGTACGGCAGTCATGAAATTTATCAGGATGGACTACATACCACGCGGACGTGAACGGTTTCGTTATTGGGGCTCATGTGGAGCGATGTACGCATGGGAGTACCTGCGAAAGCATTGCCTGAGGACTGGCCAACTAAACCCACGTCAACATCGATATGCCCGTTCTTGGTGTATAGGCGCAGGTTCTGCCTGTTGGCTTCACTTTCACCGAATGCCAGAGGCGGCAGGAGGGATGAAGGGACCCTCAAAGACGGGTCTACGACAAATTCACCCCTAATGTGGCCGTTATCGTGTGATACCTCAATGAAATTGTTCGGCTCTGTCTTGAAGGTGGGGTGGGGTATAACGACAGCGTTTGGAGTTGCCATTGGTGCTGGGGTTGGGTAAATTGGGGGAGGCTAGCAAATATGCGCCACGAGGGTCAAAAATTCACCTGCGGAACGGGGGAAAGTTGCCAGACTTACATCCTGTACCGCGACTTCTGGGCTAGTTTGACTCGGATTCGATAGGTTGTTCTTTGACATCGAATCCCTTAGCTTTTCTTCTGGGGCAATTATCATGGTGTTGGTTGATTAAGGGGTGTGCTTTATACGGCGTCAAAATCAATTATTCTACCCAGTACCCCAAGTATTGTACGAGGTCGGTTGAACTGCGCAGCTGCGGTACTGCGATCTGTGATAGGTGGGTCAGTGCGGAAGGTGATGGGCCCGGCAAGGCTTTCTTTAAAAAGAGACTATAGGTTGTTCGTACTCTTGTTGATTTTGAATCTCATATTGAAAATATAGTAATGGTGATCCTGACAAGCGGCAACTTGTCAATGTTGTCAACTTCGATGGCCCTTCGAGGAAGCCCTCCCAGGCCTCAAGCTCCTCCGCGCTCCAATTGTCGCAGGACAACAGATGTCATTTTTTGACGTCACGGTGTTCTGGAGACCTGTTATCTTGACTTTCTACGAGGAATATCGCTAGAAGGGAGTGAATTAGTCTCCTCTAGTCAGACCAAAGAGTCGAAGTAAGACAGTCGTTACTTCTCCACTATGAGGGATGTCGATGAATGGCTCTTGACGTAGTCGAAGAGGTCACCACAGGCTGTACAAGGCGCGTAAATTGCACGACAATGCCGGATGCGCAGCTCGTGCCCACATGACTCCCCTCACGGCCTCATGGCCAGAAGGACCCGCGAGTCCACGAGAAGTAAATGTGCGGAACGAACACAACAGTCAAATAACAGAAAAGGTTGCGAGCAATCCGCGTGTAGATGTACATACGCCGTCATATACACTGGAGTAACCATCTTGGCTAGTAGGGGGTGGTATCAATACCGAAAGAGTCGACTAAAGAAACCTTGGTTGGAGCAATCATCCGCAAGGTCATCTGTGTACTTGATCCGGATACTACCGTGCTTCCCTTCGATCCTGAGCTCGTCCCCTGCCCATTCGCTGTTGTCCAGCGCAGAAAAATCGCCGACGAAATACCGCCTCGCTGTGTCTACCTGACTCAATGGTGTGGAATTTTGCGACAAATTGTCTGCGAGCGAAACACTTCCGTGTACGGTCGACAACGTCAGCAGTCCTTGGAAAGAACGTGGCAGCGAGACCTTGACCGTGCCGTGAGGGGCTATTATCGTCATTAGGAATGGCGCAACACCGTGAATAGTTTGCTACCAAGAATGTCAGCATTTCGGCGGAATCTCATTCAAGGATTTACAGACCACTTGAGCAGATACTGATCCGTTGGATGAGCTCAAATCGATGGTTGTGCGCTTTCTCTTTTCTTCCGGAAAAGCATTGCCCCCACGAGATCTCAGGAGCCAGACCTCAGCGCTGATACTGCCGGTCTTGGAGTTGAGTAGCAGATTCTTCCGATCCGCTTCGGTTTCGCCCTCCGACAGGGGAGGTAAGAGAGAAGCTGGTATACGCATGGATGGGTCAATGATAAATTCTCCTTTGATGGAGCTGTGTTCGCTTGAGAGCGCGAGGAAGTTTGTTGGCTTTGTCTTGAAAGTGCGTTGCGATGCGCTCGAGCTCGCCTCAGCATTTGACTCTGGTTCTGGCGGGGTAGTATATGACGGGGGAGGCTATAAGACACTGGATTAGGTTTTTTGCTTATCATTCAAGCGCACTGAGACGAACATCATTTAACACCTGACTTGAAGGAGCCTCGACTTCAAGAAGCACTTCCGAGTCCTTGAGTTCTTTCGGCGTGCCAGAAGGCCCAGTAGAAGCGCGGTCATCAGGAGCGATTATCATGGTGAACGTCCTTTGTTGGCGCTGTAAGTTGACAAGATGGGTCGGAGCACCTCCTGTGCTCTTTGTGCTCGTTATTTGTAGCTCATCAGTTTGACTGCGGGGCGGCTGCGGTCGCAGGCTGTCACCAAAAATGTGGACCTCACAGGCTCACACTGGGTCTGGCACAGCCACCTCCGCGGATAGATCCTCACATTCGCGGAATCTAAACTCAACTTGTCTATCAGAGCCTTGCCAGAGCCAGTGCGGTGTGCCAGAGCTTGAGTTTATTTACACCTTATCACAGGAACTCAGACATCCGGTGGTGATTTCCCAGTCGCCTCGCAAGTTCAGTTACGTTGCGTACCAGAAATACCATCTATGAAGTGTGAAAATGGCATCCAAATGCCCCCAGAGCGGACTTCGCGTCCTTTTTTCAGGTAAGGGAGCCCATTTTTCCGACATAAGGTCCTTCTATAACAAATCGATACACCTACAGATGTACCACAGTTAGTAGATGGCTACTAGGAGCTGATAAGAACCACTCCAGAAACGGATACAGGGCTGTTTGCGCACGCGTTGTCCGGATAGCTTTCGTATAAGTAACCTCATGTTGGGATTTATACTCAGTTTCTTCTGCTTCTCCCATGAACGTCGCAGGCCCCTCTCGAGCTCAGCCTGGGCGACTCGCTCCTGGGAGGAGAGCCGGAAGCACCCACGAAGACGACTTGCTGGCCCTTTTGCGCCACCTCAGCCAGGATGAAATCGAAGATCTCGAGAGGTTCTATAATCATAGAGCACACAGTGGCCAAGTGTTGACCGATCAGGAAATTGCTATGAACATCTTATTGCAGGGTTTTCGAGAGCTCAATGTGTTCAACGAGGACAGAGCTCTTGCTCAACGCCTGGCAGCGGAAGATGGCAATCTAGGCGCCCATCAAATCAATGTGGCGCCCCAGCTTGATCCAAACTCGTGAGCCCAACATTGTGGTTGAAACGCACGTAAGTTGAGGGGACGATTCGCTAGGCCCGTCGTTCAACAGAACACAGAACAAAACCCAGATCTGCAGCCCTTGAACGCCAGGGGAGAAAATCATGATAATGATAATGGGTCAATAATCATAAGACTTTATGGTTACGCTAAGCTGATTGACTTACAATCATTATTACAGAAACAACGCTCCAGAGTCCCAGACATGGGGTCAGTGGCTCTCCTCCATGTTTGGCTGGGGGAGTGAGCCAACACCGGATCTGACTGGTACTGCTGCAAATCGGTGCGCCGTATTTAATGTGTGTTATACAAGATCTTTCTCTTACGTCTACTCTACAGTGCAACTGGCCACACCTGCATAATTTGCCAAGACCCAATTCATGGATCAGAGATTCAAGCTCCCTGTGGTCATTTCTACGACATTGGCTGCATCACAAATCTCGTCCAGTCCGTAATACGCGATGAGACCCTGTACCCACCTCGCTGCTGTAGACAAAACATTCCCTTCCCTCAGGTCGAACCGCACCTCACGCAGGCACTGGTTACCGAATTCCGGCTGAAATCTGAGGAATACGGTACCCTCGCACGCGTCTATTGTGCCTATCCTAAATGCAGTCGTTTCCTCGGCCCAGTGTTGCCAGGCGCCAATTCGCATGTATGCCCTGCACCTGGCTGCGGCAATAGAACGTGCCGTTCTTGCCGTGGGAGACACGAAGGACGGGGGCATACCTGCCGCTTTGACGAAGACGCCGACCAAGTCCTTGCGCTCAGTCGCGCTTCCGGATGGGCTCGCTGTCCTGGATGTTCTCAGATGATAGAGCTCAATACAGGCTGTTTCCACATGACTTGTAGATGTAGAACCGAGTTCTGTTATCTCTGCCAGGCGCGCTGGAAGACTTGTACGTGTCCGCAGTGGGAAGAGCGAAGGCTGCTTGCGACTGCTGAACAGAGGGTTGATGCACAGCTTGCGCAAGGATGGGCAAACCGTGCACAGGCCGCTGCTCCCGCGCGCCGGTGGACAACTAGAGAGCGCCCAGTTATTCCGCCTGCGCGAGTAGGGGCGCTCGCTCCTGCCGTACCCGCGCACCGACGCGCCCCCGTAATTGTTGTCCCGGCTCCTGCACCAGCAACCGTAGTTCCCGCAAGGCTGCCTGCACCAGTGGCTATTCCAACAAGGCCGCCTGCACCAGCGGTGGTTGTTCCTACAAGGCCGCCTGCACCAGCGACTGCTGTTCCTGCAAGGCCACCTGCACCAGTGGCGGTTGTTCCAGCAAGGCCTTCTACACCTGTAACCATTGTTCCCGCAACGCCTTCTGCGCCTGTGAGGATCACTGTACCAGAGAGGACTCCTGCATCTGCGAGGCCCTCTGTACCGGAGAGACGTCCTCTGTCCGTCACTGCTGCTCCGCAGAGGTCCCCCGCCCCCGCTCCCCCACCTGCTCACCCAGCTGCATC
>KN839849.1:238722-324093 GCA_000827185.1 Hydnomerulius pinastri MD-312 | reverse complement strand
ATGGATCAGAGATTCGAGCCCCATGCGGCCATTTCTACGATATCGGCTGCATCACAGATCTCTTCCAGTCCGCGACCCGTGACGAGAGTCTATATCCACCTCGCTGCTGCAGGCAAAACATTCCCTTCCCTCGGGTCCAACCACACCTCGCGCAGGCACTAGTTTCTGAATTCCAGCTGAAATCCTGGGAATTCGGTACTCTCAAACGCGTCTATTGTTCCGATCCCAGATGCAGTCGTTTCCTCGGACCAGTCTCAGAAGGTTTCCTGGGAGGCAAAATTTATGATTGCCCTGCACCTACATGTGATAGGAGGACATGCGGTGCTTGCTGTGGCAAGTACGAAGGGGCCTGGTCGCACACTTGTCGACCCGACGAAGGTGCTGCGCAGGTCCTCACGCTCAGTCGCGCCTCCGGATGGTCCCGGTGTCCGGGATGCTCCCAAATGATAGAGCTTAACATGGGCTGCTTCCACATGACGTGCAGATGTAGGACCGAGTTCTGTTATCTCTGTCAGGCGCGCTGGAAGACGTGTGGGTGTCCGCAATGGGACGAACAGAGGCTGTTCGCGGTTGCTGAACAGCGGGTTGATGCACAACTTGCACCGGGACAGGCAAATCGTGCGCAACAGGCTGCACCCATGCCGAGAGCGCGTCCCGCACCCGTTGCTCAGCCTGTGCGTGCGGAGCCACTCGGTGCTCCTGCCGCACAAGTGAATCGGCGCGTTCCCCCAGTCGTGGTCCCAGCGACCGCACCGGCGGGCGCTGTTCCCCAAAGGCCTGCTGCACCTGCGTGGCTTGCTGCACCTGCAAGACCTGCTGCACCTGCGAGGCCTGCTGCACCTGCGAGACCTGCACCACGCGTATATGTTGCTCCCCTGCTACTACCTCAGGTTCCTGCTACACCAACCACCCCTAGAGTTCGAACAGAGACGGCGCGAGAGCGCATGATCCGCGAGACGATGGACAGACTCAGGGTGGATCATGACTGCAACCACCAGAAGTGGAAATATCGACACGGGGGTGGAAACTGCGAGACTTGTGGGCATTACCTGCCACATTATCTCTTTGTGAGTGACTGCTTTGGGTTTGGAGTCATGTCCAGCTCATGGATGGGTACTCTTAGCGCTGCCAAGGGTGTGAGATAAAGGCTTGTAATCGGTGTCGCCGCAATCGCCTTTGACTTCGAGGTACGACGATCATGACTGGGTCTGTTTGGGGGTCGAGATTCGGTTTCTTCTTGGGATGAGAGGGAAGTGGGCTTTTCATACCGATTGAGAGTACGTCCCTACCTGTATATGCTTCTTGAGAGATACATGCATACCGGTTGCAAGATAGTACATAGTAAAGAAATACAGTGGCGATGCTGCACACATGAGACGGCGAGTAACACAACTCTGTTGATGTGCATGTGTGCATGGACTTCATGTTGCATAGACGTATCGTGTAACGATATGACGACTAAAGTTGAATACACGACCCGTAGAAATATAATTCGCGAATAATCGACAGCACGGCCCCTGGAACCATCTGATTTAGAAAGTCGAAGGACGGTGCGCAACAAAGGTCGAAGAAGCCTTTGAGACACGGTGGGGAAGTGGGAACCTGAGGTTGGGGACGAGGAGCTGCTTGATGTAAGGGCGGCGGATATCATCGGCCTTTTGGATCTCAACGACACGGAGAATCTATGGGCGGAACAGTAGGAATTTAGTCCGATTTCTAGAAGAAAATTGATAGGGCATACGTGGATTGACCGGAAACGGGCACGGTGGCGGGCAGCCATGTCCTGGTACAGAGCCTTGACGGCATCCGCACGAGAGAGCTCACGGAACTCCTTGTACATGTTGTGCGTTCCGGAACGCGAGTCATAACGCAACCAGACACCGAAGTTCTTGACCTTCAAGGGTTTCTTCTCGTGGATCTAGAGAAAAACACGTGGGTCGAAAAAGCGACCGTCAGCAATCCCATTCCGCCTGCCTCTTGAATGGCTGCAAGGGATACACACAACGTTGACACCAATGATTTCACCACTGGCTTTCTTGACCTTCTTCAATTGCCTGAGGGGGCCGTTAGATCGAATTTTCTGAGGGAATGAAGGGCGGTGAACGCACCTCAGGAAGTACCAGAAGCGCGACTTGGCGACGACTTCGTTGGGCGCGAAGATGCGCATGCGGTAGATTTTGGGGGTAGGGTCCGACTCGGTGGGCAAATGGCGCCCGACGACCTGGAATTCTTGAAGGCCCATCTGGATGATATGGCCCCATCAGCATCCATCCACGCCAAAGATTCTGAATCCATCGCCAGTAGATATCATGCGGTATCCCGATACGCCTGGGATCACCGCGCGTACATCATGCTGGCATGATGGCCGTACGCACTTTTGCTATAGTCTTGATCTTGAGGCGTTGACGCTGTCTGCGACGTTGGGTACGCCTCCTCGCTAGAGTTCCGGGTGGTTGTTTGGTCGTGTTTACTGTCCATCGGAGTGTGAACTTGGCAATTAGGGGGTCAACCCCCTTGGATACTTAGCCCATGTTCGTGTGCCTAAGTCCCTTCAAGCTCTGCCTGGCAGCGCAACTAATGTTCATACCAGCATTGTGGCAAAGACCAGAGTGCACCTATGATTAGTCCCCCATATTGCACCCTGACAATCACACCTTGGCCGACGCAATGGGGGATTTCCACGAAGCAGGCGCTGCAACTTGAACGTGGCTGACTGGGTAACGGGCTGATAGAGAGTATCTCAACCCTGGTGATCTCGGGCGTGCGTAGGAAGTGAGCCTTTGAGTACGTGATGTTCAAATGAAATCGCAATGGTGGCCTTGATACACCGCGTCTCCTAGCATTGGCATAGGTTTTAGCCGTCTATTACTCTTGAAATGTGTTGAGTTGTGGTGTTGCGAGCAGCCTCCCCTGTTATAATATCAAACTAACACGCAAAATGCTCGCCCGTCAACCTCGGCGCCTGAGCGTATTTTCGGATTTTGAGGGGAGGGTGGATCATAGCTGACGGGAGGGATGTGTGGAGTGGTGTCCCTCAAGTCTGACTGCTATCAGTGTCACGCACATCGTAGTCATGCTTCGTTGACCCAATTGCATTGTTTCGTTTGGTTTTTAAACTGTGGAAGGCCTCTGCAGTCGATTCAGGGGCTAATCAATCAGGAATTTCTGGACCCTGTTGCGCGAACGCTTTCCGACAGTACGCTCAAGAGCGACAATCAAGAGATTGCATGTGTGCGGCCTGCTGATGATCAGGGAATCCATATTTGAATGAGCCCGCTACTTCTGAAGCCGCCAGGAGACGACAAGGTGCGCAATACAGCGACGGCACCATCAGAATACTCCGCTGCTCCTAAGTCCTCGTGTCACCAAGGTAGTGCCGATGTTGGTGCGGGTTGGTGCAGTATCCAGCGCAATACAACTATGGTGGCACCATCGAGTATCCAGCCCATCAATCGTTCTCCCCCTCACACGCATGAACGCTATCGCACCCACCCCCAAAGCGTCTTAAAGTGTCATGGCAGTTGGTGCGGTCTTGACCCTACAGACAGGTCGAGTCTGTTCAAGTTTCGATATCTTGCTCATCGCACTCGAGCTCCACCAAAAAGCTCATGGGAGGCCGCGCTTGACACCGACCTGGTTGGTGAAGACTCTGTTCGGAGGTGTTGGGGATTCTTATAGGACTGCTCGAAGATGGAGAGTGGAGAGAAGAACACATACAGACCGCGATTGCCATTCGTGAAGTGAGTCGGCAAGATATGATTGGCCCGGAGACTCGGAGTGTCGGAGCTCGGAAGTCATGGACACGGATTAGTCAGCCAGACTCCTCCCACCCGGCAAAGCCACCCACACAAGACTTTACATAGTACTGATTCAACTACACTTACAGTGACCAAGTTTTCAAACGGAAGCTTCGACAGCTGCTGTCTGCCACAGAGTATGCATGCTGTCTTCAAGCTTGCCTTCAGCAACATGTCGCTCTCTTCACCACTGGCAGCATCAGTGCTTCCGGTTCGCATCCACCAACGCCCCTTCCCCTTCGTTATCCTCTGCCGCCATAGCGCGACTGAAACGCCCTAATAGAGGAGGACAGAATCTCACAGAGCGCTATCGCAGACTTGAGAATACTACTCGTGGAAAAGAAGCCTTTACAAAACAGGTATCTGCGTTTGCACAGGAGTCTGCAAGCGCGGCCGAGTTGCGGTCTACGTCGAAGCCTGCTACTCCAGGTTCATCGAAAAGTGCAAATACCATAGCAGGCTTTGCTATACCAGAGGAACCAAGGCCGCCCGCAGATGATGGTGGGTAGCTGTTTCACTCCGCTCCGTCAGCAGAGTCTCATCTTCGGTCCTAGAGTGCTGTATGTCAGGATGCGCAATTTGCGTATACGACCTATACGAGGATTCGCTCTCTGCATACAAAGAATCTGTTTCCGCTCTACGCTCCTCGCTCTCCGCTCTTTCCATACCCGAGAGCGAATGGCCCGCTCATATCCGCACCACCAAATCAGCCGAGACACCCGCTGCTGTCACCCCGGACAAACGCAAAGACGCCGTCCTGAGCGCATTTGAGGAGATGGAACGTACGCTCAAGGAGAAGAGAGAGCGGAGGGCTGCTGTTGAAGCTGAGAGTTAGTGTGTGGTGTCTCTGAACGTTTCGATGGCGTATCGGACTGATTGCGGGCAATGCAGGGAGAAAGAGAGGAGAGGTTTTGGAAGGTGATGGGGAGCTGATGGGGTGGAATTTGCGTGTTGCATATGAGGGCATTCGTTGGATGCTGTTTCCTAATCGTTAGATTGACTCGGACTAACTGGAGTACTAGTAGAGGACTGGATCTTACCACCCCTGTATACCATAGATGTGTAACACCATGCATAGATTGCTTTTGAGATTTACATTAAACTATCTGATATAGGCTTTCCGTCGATGGATTCAGTAGTATTCGTCAGCACGAAAGTACTTGAGATTCGCAGCTGCAGCCCGATGGTACCTCCGAGTCCGACAGCCTAAATATCGACTCGGAATCTCGGATGCCACATCCATCGAATTGCTTCCGCGACACACATCGTCCTGATCCCCCTCAAGCTCTCCACTTAGCATCAGGCTCGATCATCGCGTTCTCTGCCCATCAACGCGGTCATGTCCTCTACAACAGCCTTTCAAACATTCTCCCTCACAAACCAAATATTCCAAGTCTCTCCTCAAGATGAGATCTACGCCTTCGATGTGGAAGCTAACAAACGCATACTGCAACAGTCACCTTGGGAGCAAGAGTAAGTCCCTCGTGCCACTCCCTGCAGCTGGTCTTGGATCCATATTTTGCTGTTGGACTCGATAATGATGGCCCCTGTGCTCAATACCCATTCGTCGTCCGTGTAGCCCTCATTACTTCAAAACATGCAAGATATCGGCCGTTGCTCTAATCAAGATGGTACGCCCTGGGTCACTCCCGTCCAATCCAAACCCTTGCATCCTCTCACTGTACCTCACTGCCCTACTAACAAAACTAGGTCATCCACGCCCGTTCCGGCGTCCCACACGAAATCATGGGTCTTATGCAAGGAAAAGTAGTCGGAAATTCTATCGTTATCATGGACTCGTTCGCTCTCCCCGTACAGGGTACAGAGACGCGCGTCAACGCTGCGAATGAGGCGAACGAGTACATGGTTACATATATACAGGAGAGTGAGAAGGTACGTTTGGCTTTGGCTTTTGGTTTCGGTTTTTGGTTGTCATTGCCAAGGTGAATGGGTGCTAATCATTTGTGTGTAGGTCAAGAGATTGGAAAACGCTATAGGGTGGTATCACTCGCATCCGGGTTATGGGTGTTGGTTATCGGGTATAGATGTCGATACCCAAATGAACAATCAGCAATTCCAAGACCCATTCGTCGCAGTAGTCGTATGTCACTTCTCCGCATCACCGCATTACTCTCTAACCCTTCCTCGCGCCTCCCCATTCACCCCACTGCACCCAACGCTTCCCACCCCAATTCCAGGTCGACCCAAACCGCACGATCAGCGCCGGAAAGGTCGACATCGGTGCCTTCCGCACTTACCCCAAAGACTACACCCCTCCCTCCTCCTTCTCCACTTCCTCCTCATCTTCATCCGAATATCAATCCATCCCGCTCTCCAAGATCGAAGACTTTGGTGTGCATGCGGAAAGATACTACCCGCTTGAAGTGGAGGTGTTTAAGAGTTCGCTGGATGAGGAGTTGTTAGGGATGCTTTGGAATAAGTACTGGGTTGGGACGTTGAGTGGGAGTGGGTTGATTTCCGTGAGTGTTTTCTTTCTTTTGTCGTTTTTGTCTTCGGTGTGGCGCTGGCATATAGGAATAGGGGAATAGGAACGCTGATCGGTTTGTTTCGGGCCAATGTAGAATCGCGCATATGCGGTATCTCAAATCTCAGACTTACACGAGAAGCTTTCGAGGGCGCAATCCACAGTAGGCAACACGCGCGCCCCAGTACCAGTACTCAAAGACCAAGACGAGAAAGGGGGGAATAAAAAGGTACTCATGCTCTACTCTCTGCGCACGCGCCAAACTGACTGCCAACCCTTCATCAGGACGAAAAGAAGAAAGAAGACAACCACCTCACGAAGGCCGTCAAAGACAGGTATGTACTCGTCTACTCGCCCATATTGCACGCCCATTGGACAATCCATCCTCACTACTCCTGGAACTTTTTCCTTCAGCCAAAAGATCGCCGTTGAAGCTCAACACGGTCTGATTTCACAAGTCCTCAAAGATATCATATTCTCCTCACGGCCGAGCCAACAACGTCAGGCTGGAACGTCGAGAGTGGGGGAGATGGTTGATGCGACTATGAGCATTGGTTGATCTTTGGTAGATATTGATTGCAGAGGGGATCAACGATCAATTTTGTTGTAGAACGCGCTGTACATGTATTACGCCCTGCATGGATGCTTATTGACTGCCAGGTTGAGATCGACTCGAAGTTTATCCCCTAAAACAGTCTGTTTGGTCATATTATATTCGAGGGCTTTTACCAAATCTGACCACTATTGTTTTCTCGCTTGATTAGTCTTCTGAATGGTCTGGCTAGGGAAGACTAAGAACTTGCAGTGGAATTTGAATGAGGATGGTTTCGGCTGACTAATCCCAATTCATGTCTTCCCAAGTCAACCCCGCTGGCAATCGCGATCCTAGCCTCCCGCCCAATCGTCTCTCAGACTGACCAGCCAAGGCTGCCGAGACGCCAGTGAGTACTGCGATGTACCCGGTGTTATTGTTGGGCCGTCAAAGCTTTGGTGTACACATGTTAACGCTCTGAGCTCTGGGAGGTATGTACTAGTAATATATGTATGTAAGTGTTTCTTCTATTCGTCTAGTCCTATCTGATTTCCCGACTTCCCCGGATCCGAAGGAAATACCCAGCCTGAGAGTTTCTATCCAAAAGGTCAGTTTTCGTTCCCTGCAGCCTGTCCAACACCAATAGCTCTCCTCTGTGCTTTTCTCCGTTTGATTCCAGGTAGAGAGCGCGTCTCCCCACCCTGCCCTGTTGCCGATGCCTCAGGAACTTCTCTTCTCCTCGATGGTGCCCTTGCTAAGCCTCGGACCAGACAGTGGTCAGCGATAACTTCTTGCACTTGCTGCAATGGCGGGCCATCGCTCGTGGTGCTTGACGGGATGTGTGTAACCGTTGCCGCTATCCCACGTTCGCGGACTTGCCTCCTCCATCCTTCGGCCGACTCTTCGTCGACGGCGATGATGACCAGGGGACACATGTCTTCGTGATAGGCTTCGCCGAAAGTACGTAGTCTTGTTATATCGTCTGCTCCACTGCGTGGTACATAGACAAGTAGGTCGGGTCCGCGTCCCCGCCTGACGATTGGTGTTCCACGCCCTTGGGAACCAAGCGCTCTCGAGGCATTGTGGAACGTATACGCCCGCCCTCCAATAAGCGTCGAGCAGCTCTCCCACTCACCAACGAGAGCTGTGTTCACAAGCAACCCTTCTCCACCGCACAACACGACATTCGTCATAGCCTGCCGATCCACCTTTTGGCCTGAGGTCATAAGTGAACGTACATCCGCCAGGACCCTGCTGATCCATAGCTTCGTATCCCTGGGATGTACGACGCCATGCCGACAGTTAGTCTTGATTAAGTTGCGTAGTGCCGCCTGCGAGTGCCGACCCCGTTCGGCGAGGGCTGTATCCCGTGTCTTTTCCTCTGGGAGAGTAGTAACGCAAGCGTGCGCATCAAAGCGCATCTCGTACTCCGTGAGAATTTTCTCTCCTTCTCGCCACCAATCCTCCATCTCGCCCTCCTCGTTTTCTAGCCCTGTAACGACCAAGACAATCGGGACTGTCTTCCGGCTGATTGCGGAATAGAAGATGGTGTAGTTTTTCACGAGGGATCGATCGACTGTCGATCCGCGAACGACATATACGAGCAGCTGGATTCCACCCTCCTTATCCAGCAGTTGGAGGAGCCTCTCCAAATTCCTTGTCGCAGTATTCATATCTGCCGAACCAGCGCCCTTTCCCTTGCCCATTACTCCCAGCCCGAGAGCCGCCTTCCCTGCAACGCCTGCAAGGCGGGGCCTAACGTAAGACCCAGGATTAAGCCCTGCAGTATCCCAAATATTATAATGTTCGCTGTCGATGGGGACATTGTATAGCGTAGACATGAACGTGCAGCCGGTGGCACCGCTCGAGGTCTTTGCGACCTTTTGGGGAGCGAGGAGGTTTATCAAGGAGGATTTGCCGACGCCGCTGTCTCCGAAGACGACGACGTTTCGGGGGTGGGGATGTGGTTTTTGGTGGGTTTTTGGTGGGGGAGGGAGGGGTTTTGATCTCGTGGACTCGACGGCTACCGTTTCGCTTGAACCGCTGGGCACTGCAGCTAGAGTGCTTCAAAATGCACTCAGAACGGGAAAATGCACGTCTCACGAATAGCCTCACCTTTGGGACGACATTATGTTCTTGAACACCCGCGTGTTGGGAACAAATGTATGGGATATCGGGTTCACGAGTGGTTCCTCGGGCTCCAGATGTCTCTTAAGGGTGTCTTGCACCCTTGGATCAGTCTTTCGAAGATTCAGTGCGTATGATGTGGGCAGGAGTATACACCATTCGTCGTCCCAACAAGTTCGATTTTTATGCTCACTTCATATTCACGGACAGCTTGCGGTTTCGCACTGGCAGGTTACTAGTCAATTGAGACTCCAGACTCTCGTACCACCGAGGCAGGGGCCTATTAATGCGCCGCGGTCTTTTTATTTAAGTGGGGGACTGGTGTAGGCATGGAAGCCTCGCATCCATTCACAAGATCAGTCTTTTCAGGTTGAAGGCTGGGTTGTGTCGAACTGCTGTCTTCCGGAGCCTGAATGCCTCGCCGAGGAGGTCTTGTGATCCGGCGTTTTAGGGCTCATATATCAGGGGAAGAAGAACCGCGGTCTGGCCATGGAACTGGAATACGAGGTGAGCATGCTATGATGGACTACATAATCTCTTACGCGTACTCTCCACAGCATGCCACCTGCCAAATTGACTTTCGACTTATGCAGACTGAGGGTGAGTGGGGTCCCTAACGACCCAAGTTCATATCGTCCCTATCAGTCCCTATGTACGTTGACGGCGCCTGAATCACAGCAAGCGTATCCACCCAACACGCTCAACACGCACGTCTACAGCTTTAAGGCAAGTGCATTTCCGTAATTATTGACCAACCCTTTGCCCCTCAGGCTATTGTAGGTCTAGCCACTTTATTAATACGTCCCTCCGCCTTGCGAGATCCAGACGTTAGGGCTTTCGCTTCTTTTCACGAAGTGGCAAGCACGCTAATCACGGCAATATTAATGTCTAGTTGGCATGCGTTCTATGACTCCCAGCGTCCATTTGATAGGAATAGGGGTCTCCTGCCTCGGAGCAAGCGATGGGTGGAAGCGTTTGTGCATATCCTGATCAGCGGTACCATAGATGTTGATCTGACGCTTTGAGCGAGTCCTCGTCTTCGGTGATCTCATATTCCGAATGACATGCGAATCACTGTATGCAATAGGCGGGGTTCTCCGCTGTTTGGAAGGGACTTCTTTGGCGCTCGTTTTTGGCTGAACTTTCTTGAGAGGCGCTTATGTTCTCCTATTAGGCAGGTATAAATCCTGGGGCATGAACAAACTATTGTTAGGTCACGAATTTGCAGACGACTTGACCAGTGCTACCCAGCCGGCATCACAGTGCCCACAAGGTCTGCCTCAGCGTTCTTATATGGATCAGATAGCTAACTCGGTTTAATAGGTGACCTACTTTGACCCAGCGATGTCAACTTCGACACATATCGCGTCAACGCTGGACCATAGCCGGCAGCTTTCCCGATCTACAGACGCAACCTCCTTCGAGAGGGACTTCCCTCCCTCGGTGCCCACCGGTCCCCCAAAGAACATCATTATCTTCGGAGAGATGGGCGTAGGGAAAAGCTCCCTTGTCAATCTCATCGCAGGCAAAAAGCTCGCGGATACCTCCAGCAAAGCCGAAAGCTGCACCTTCGCAGCTACGCCCCATCCCGTCACCGTCAACTCCCAGCCCTTCGTCCTCTTCGACACAGCCGGAATGAACGAGCCTCAGAACCTAAGCAACAAGAAGGAGGCACGCGATGCCTTCGTGGACGCAGCCAAACAGGCCGTCCAGCTCATCTCGAAACTCGATCGAGAGGGTGGGATAGCGCTCCTCGTGTTTTGCATGCAGGGCGGCCGCGTGACGAGGAGCATGCAGCACGCATATACATTTTTCGTCAATGTGCTTTGTAACGATCGCGTGCCTGTTGCGGTGATCGCTACGAAGCTTGAGACGGAGGAAGATATGGATGGGTGGTGGGAAGAGAATAAGGAGTTGTTGGATAGGTATGGGGTTGCTTCTAACGGTCATGCGTGCATTACAGCTACCACGGGGTATAAGGGGTGTTATCAGGAGAGATACGACCAGTCGAGGGTGAAGGTGCATAAGCTGCTGCTTGAGCTTAGTGCCGGGGATCCTTACAAGGAGCCCAAGGAGAACTGGGTGACGAGGCTGGTGCTGCATATGCGTCGCATTTTGCCACCGGCATTCACGGATAGGGAGTTGCAGAAGAAGTTAGTAAAGTCATGTGGGCTGACGGAGAGCGAGGCGAAGGATGTAGTTCAGAGTATTCGGAAAGAAGAGAAGATTAAGAAGAAGGGCGGGAGGGTATGATCAAGTGATTCTCCTCATATAGGATATACCTTACAATATGTACTAGTTGATACTTTCGCACCATTCCTATACCCCCGCTGTTTGATTACCTTAATCACCGTGTCTGCAGCTGAGGAGCAAGGCCCTTGAAAATACTGGCACAGTTTTGTTTTGCATCCGCTGCGGTAAACATGGTCGGGGCGTTGGACAATGTGCTTCCAGCAAAGATGAAAACACGAGACTGCCTTGAGGCTTGATTTGCTGGGTTTCGCACTCAGGGGCTGTATGTATCCAAGTTAGCTGACTAAGCATCAAGTTAAACCCCACAACGCGTTGTTGGGGCTTCCGCACCGACATCCAAATCCACGGCTTTCTTGGTCTAACCGCGTCGAAGGTGTGTTTTGAGATGCTGAGAGGTTATTTTGCATTTCCGCCACCAGGATCATTCACCTCAGGAAGCTCCGCTGAACTCTTCATTCCACATGGTTCTAGTGAACCCCGCGCCATGTCAAGTACACAAAGCAGCGCACGTCGCGTCGAAGAGGAGGAGGACAAGAAAGCAGAGAACAGAGAAGCTGATGAGGAAAGAAGGAAGAGGATCAAGAAAGAACAGGAGCTGGCTGAGAGCAGCGAGATAGAGTGGGTACGAGCTGGCGGCATTCTCCGAGACGCGTTTGGTCGGCGGGACAAAGCGCGTACAGAGCGAATACGGGCAGAACTAAAGTTGCAGGAGGAAGAGAAACAGAAAATGGAGCGGTGGGAGCGATACGAGGAGCGTTGGCGGACGGTGAACGCGTCGACGACGGAGCTCGTCGTGTTCACCGACTTCCCGTGGCCGCTTCGGGATCAGCTACTTGATCGCAACCTCAACCAGCTCACGAAACAGTCGATCTCCGACTTCTTGTTCGAATCATTGTCCGTGAGATCGAACACGACGACGAGAAAGGAGAGAATTCGGAGTTCACTGCTTCGTTGGCATCCAGACAAGATGTCCTCTGTCCTCAGCAGGGTAGTGCCCGGTGATGCGGAGCTCGTTAAAGAAGGTATTCATGCTGTATTCTTCGTTCTCAAGGCGTTACAGGACGCAGAACGGACAGGACAATTAGTAGTTTAGCCTTCATGCGTCGTGAACGACATCGAGGAGGTGAAACTTTGGTACTGTGTCATCGTGCCAGACGTCGGCGCCAGTGTATGCCGCTGATGTAAACGATCAACAAATATGCGAAATTGAATCTCCGACTGTGGCTGAGGAACCAACCTAAATGACGGACACCACACAAAGCACGACTGGCGACGACGACTATACTTACGAGCCTGGCACCCATAAGGTAAACCTGGAAAACTTGATGCGAATAACAGGTTATCCCGATAACCTCCATTATGGCCCTCAATACCCAGGGGGTAGCTCGTCCCCAGTGACGACCAGCGGACAAGCTAGTTCTTTGTCGGCTTCGGGTTCTGTAGGACAACCCCCAGCTCCTGCTGAACCCGTGACCAGCACATCGTTCGCTCAGGAGGTACGCAGATGTTCGGTCAGAGGCTGCAACAAGCCTTTGGCACCAGATGTTGCAAACAAGATGTGCGATGAATGTCGGGGCAGACATCGCGTGTATGCCATGACGAAACGTGCTAAACGAAAGCAGGAGAAAGCTGCTATATTATCTCAGACCGTCGGCATGACGTCCTCGGCTCAGCATGGCGCGATATGGATGCCAGAAGAACCCATCGAAGGACTCGAACAAGAGGGCCAGGCCAGCGCCATCGATCAGATGCCCGGTCCCAGTCAATCCGCTTCGCAGAATAAAGACATGGTTGTGAGTCGATCACGCTGCGGGACCTGTCTTGTTTCACTGGAATTGGCCCCTGTTGTCCTCATAGCCTACTACGTCTTTTAATCCTGCATCCCAGACCCAATGGGAGAATAATTCCCTGGACCCACGGCTCTTCGCGTCACAAAGCTCCGAGCTTGCTGGCGCACTCATCTATACGTCACCATCTAGCCAAACTCATCCGACGCGTCATCATAGTGGAGCGTCTGTCGATACTGCATCGGTTTCTGGGAGCGGTCTTGCGCTACAAACCTCCTCATCTGGACCAGAGCCTGAACGAGACTCTTCTGAAGAAGCTCCAGAAGGAGCTCCGCACCAGTCATCAGATGCCCAAGCTTCTTCGTCGTCAGCGCGCTTCTGTTCCGTAAAGGGATGCAAAGCCATCATCCGTGGCGGCTACTTTTTCAAAATGTGCGAGTCGTGCAGAAACAGATATCGCGGGTACGGCATCACCAAACGCGCCAAATGGAAACAGTCTCGAGACGCAGCGAATGCTGAGCTTGACACTCTTCGTGATGAAGAGGACAAACGTCGAGCTGAACTTGGCCTTCCTGTACGTATAACCTCGCTATGATCCAGACACTCCACTGACACGTTGGTTTCACAGCCGCTGATCGAATGTCCAGCGGACTTTCATGAATGGGAAGCGAAGACCATCGAACGGATCGATGGGCCTGGACCAGTCTTTGCTGAAGATGGGACTATACGAGGCCCGGTGCTTCCTGCGCGCATGTGCACGGTATCTCATTGTCATCGAGTCCTCTCTGGACACTACAAGTATCGCCGGTGTGAGCAGCATCGCCTACAGAACCGGTACCACAGCCGCCTGAAACGTGTCCGAGAAAAGGACATGAAGGCGATCGGACCCGGCCCACTAAGCGATGCAGATAGCGGTGATGAAGAAAACGGGGAACAAGTTAAGAAGCCCAAATTGCTGGAACCTCTCTTTACCAGTGCTCCGATCGACATCGTTCGCGGATCAAGGGAGGATGATTACGACAACGAGGAGACAGCGGTAAAGGGCTTTTACTTTGCATTTTTAGTTGGAGTTTGTGGTATTGAATAACTTCTTCGCAGCAATACATGGAGCAAATGGCTGGTATCCCTCCTGCCGCTCGTGGTATTCGACGCGAAAACCACGTCTGTTCTGTCAAGCCATGCTTCAATCTTCTTTCTCCAAGCGTTCCTTGGAAGATGTGCGATACGTGCCGTGCGCACGATCGCAAAGTTCGGCAGGAGAGGAGACTACGCGATGTTGGCGAACTCCCACCGCTACCTCCACGAACCTCTCAGAAGAAAAGCAATGAGATCGCCGAGAAATCAGCTGGTAACGCTGCGGGGGATGGGCAGAACGATAGTTCGGCTGATCAAGCAGCCGATCTTTTCGCATCCTCGACTGCTGGCGACGAGGTTCCGCACCCAGACGGTGACAGTCCAGATGATATCCCAGATAGGGCCCTTATCTTTACCGAACCCCTTATGCCCCCTCCGGTGCGCAAAATTCTTCTGATTTTTGGTGCATGTGCTGACATTGAAAACCAAAGATTGATACGGGGAATAATCTGCCCCTGAACTCCGGTACTCCAACATTTTCCAACCCGCTACAATCAGCGGGCCCAAGTACACAACCACAGCCCACAAGCAGTGGCGCGACTCCTACTACGACGGCAACAGGTCGCCGACGAGCTCGAAAGAACGCTAATCCGCGTATCGGACAAACCTCATTCGCTGTCACTCCAGCACCGTCCTCTGCCCCACCAAACACACCGTTCGTCCCACCGGGTAGTGTGGGACCTTATATACCCCCAAATTCTTCGTACCCTTTACCATACTACATGCCTCCTCTATATGGCATGCCGCCTTATAATGCCACCCAATCATACGGGCCACATTCATACGCGTCCGCGCCCTCGACTTCAACTGTAGCTTCAAACTCCTCATCGCAACTACCACCTCAAGCTCAAACCCAAACCTCCACTCCACACCAGCAGAATCAACACCTGCCCCACCCTGGCCCCATGCCTCCTCAACCAGGACCTTACGGTGCTTACCCGCCCTATCCATATGGCCCATACCCGTACCCATACATGCCGCCGAGTCAGTACATGCAACATCATGCTTACTCACCCTATCCGGGTCCATACGGAGCGCCAATGTATGGGGCGCATTATCCGATGCCTCCGCCTCCGCCTGGTGCCTATCCGCCGAATACTCAGGTACGTCATATGCCTTACCTATCTACTAGTAAAATTGAGTTGAGCGTGCGCAAGACTGCCCCATCATCCACTTCGACCTCAAAGTCCCGAAAGCGCAAGAAAACGGATACACTCGGTGCGCAAACCCCGACACCGGGTGTGTCTGTTCCACCGAATCATTTTGCTCCGATGCCCTCATATCCCCAAGCAATACCACCGATATCCAATGGGCCACACAGCATTTATGGACAACCGTCTCCTGTACCCCCTGCGCATCCCCTAGTACCTGACGCCAACCAAACACAGCGTACCAGTACTCTCGCTACTGAGGGATTGGAAGATCATGATGCTCGGCAACATCCTACACAGCAAAATTCTGGAGATGCGGATGAAGTAACCGTAGCTACTTCAGCTCAGGGGGTAAGCCTCCCGCATCACATAGGTTACACAAGCTGACGCCTCTCTGTGCCCGTAGCGCCAATGTCACATGTGTCATCGTTCACTTGGAGCTTCAGTCAGCAGCAGCATATGTGAACGTTGCCGAACGAAACTCAAGAAGCACTCGGCGAAGGTGAAGCAACGGTTTAAGCTAGAACCGAAGAAATCTGCTATTAGAGGCGAGGTTTCGTAGCATGTGGTGCTGGCGCACTTCAGTCTCTAGGGGCTTATCTTTGTCGCGAGCGTCCACCACTTGATATTTATTAAATTACAGAATAGAGGAATGGCTCCCTAAATTTCAGATGGGGTTCTTAATTCAACCTGTGGGCCCGCCGTCCGTTTTTCTACCACGCACGAAAGCTGCGAGCATGACGTCTTGGCGAGAGTCAGCCGTTTTCGAAGACGGGAGAAGCTAGCATGCATCAACTTCGATATCGTAGCAGCACACAGCCCCAATCCCCGACTCACTCCGACACCGATGTACTCTCGACCTGATCTCAAAGCGTAAAACGCTAGACTCAACTCGACTGCATATGTATTCCTGTCGAATGTGTGAGCAGGGATGTAATTCCAGCAATATTGGCTCGCAGTCAGTCGATTCAGTCGTTTCCCGCGAAGCAAGAAACTCCTTCGCCTTCCTCCCCTTGACGGCCTGGGTCGAGTGCACCCTGCAGAACTTTGCACGCATGTCACCCATTCAATGTTTTCGCTACTAATAGCAGCAATCCGAGTCAAGTAACGTTCAATAGGAGCCAAATGATATGGGTCCCACGGAAGACATAGGACATTTATCATACATGTAGTCTTGTCAATGACACTTCTAGAGCTCACTTGAAGTACTTTAACGGTGAATATTTGAGCATCCATGTTAATCAAGTTGGTTGAGGGTGAAGCGTTTAGGGGTTATCTTACTCTTATTAGCCAGTGGCTATTGGGCTAATGCTGACATAACCCGTTTGCGAGAGAGGATCGTTTCGTGTTGAAACTTGAGAGAACCCTCCCGAGTCGGGGACTGTACTAGCTTAGCATTAATCCGACCATTTAAGTTTCCTATCGTCAATCCTGCGAGTTCGTGTGGCGCCATGATCCTGAGATCTTGCCCTTGTGGTACCGCGACCACTTCTGGCATTCCGAATGTCATCCATCTGAGTACTGGCTGACGATCAAGGGGGACACGGAGTTGAAGAGTCCAGTTTCCCGAGATCCAACTACTGGTTTAGCTGGTTCAACATGGGGGTGGGGTCGGCCCTCGTGGGGCCCTGTAGCATGCAGGTAGCAGACCTGGTGTTCCATCCGGGGGCTAGGCCGGCTTCAACCTCGTAAATTTACTTACACTGTCCTCGCTGGTCAGTCAAGGCCTAAGTTAGTCTTCGCGGACTAAGTAACGTTGGTCATTTTGATGACCGCGCCCTTCAGAACCGGAGGTTCTGCTAAACAATCAATCCCGTTCCAGGTCAACGGATCAACCTCACATGAACACCCCGGAATGTCTCGGTCATTTACATCCCGACCACTTCAATGGTGTGTACCCGATAAAGACCATTAAGAAGACAGCGAATACGCGTCCCACTTGGAAAATCAGGTCAACCTCAGGCCATCGAGACGATCGGCCAACACGATGGAGGCATGACAGCATCATGTAAAGCTGCGTTGTCAACATTACGTGCGTCTCAACACACTCGAGTTCCAGAGCGGACGACGAGGCTACAAAATGAACTAAAAAACTTGCAGCGGCAGGGCCAACCTAAGCGTGAATTTTTGAAATGTGCGGTGTTTTTGAAAGAGACGTAACTTCGACGCCTGGGCCTCCTCCGCCTGGGGTATAAAGGAGCAGCTGAAACTCCCAAATCGTCAGGTCAACAGCCCATTCCTCTCATCCTCTTTTCTAAAAAGCTCCAGCTTTCCTAACCCCCCTCATCCTCCAAAATGTTCACCCGTGTCTTCGCTCTCCTCCCTCTCGCTCTCCTTGCCTCTGCCTCTCACCTTGAGGCCCGCGGCCAGTGCGACACCAGTGCTATCAGCTGCTGCAACAGTGTGCAGACTGTGAGTCACTTCGTTGTAGTGGATAAGAGTCATTGACTGACATTGCCTGGCGTTTGTATAGCTCTCGCAGGCAAATAACCTTCTTAGCTGGCTTGGCCTTGTCGACGCTGCTGCTACTGCTGGCGCAAATGTTGGTCTTACCTGCACGCCTATTACCGTGATTGGTACTGGCAGTGGCTGCGCTGCTCAGGCGCAGCCTGTTTGCTGCACTAACAACCAATTCGTGAGTGTTTTTTGTGTTTCCGCTTCAGTCTCATGGCTTAGTGTTCTCATCCACAATATGCAGAATGGTCTTATCAACCTCGGGTGTTCGCCGGTCAACGTCAACGCCTGAGCGTTCTGTGGGTGAGGGGAGGTGGAAGCTGATTGATGGGATGTGTGGAGTGGTATTCCCCAAGTCTGACTATTGCACGCACATATCGTAGTCATGCTTTGTTGGCCTAATGTCATTGATGTGTTTCGTCTCTAGCTTTCGAGCCTTGAGCGAGTGCGAGCTTGAACACGAAACGACTGGGGTTCTGGTACTGTTCCTCCCCCGTACCTGGCTCATGTGCATACCTTGTCAATGGCCGGTATGCACTGACCAATGAGTTTTATCACACAAGGGATGCTCTTGCAGGAGATTATGCCCAGCTAGCTGACTTTCCCAGCTTGTCCGAAACATGCAGCCTCTACACCGCATTCATGACGAGTAGACCTCTATCCATAATAAATATTATTACGCCTGGCCCTCAAGAATGTCATAGCGTCCATAGTATTGCGGCAGCGCATTATGTCTCTAACTCCATGAGCTACATGTATAACAGCCTAAGAAATTACCATGACCATACAATAACAGTACCAGATCACGTAGATCCAAGCCAGAGGTTCGTGGTGCGATGTAAGTAGTGGGGCCTAAGTCCGCACCTACTCAACTTCTCCATCGTACTCCTCCTGGGAGTCTTCGCCTCGCCTGTTCCCGTTGATACTCAACCACGCCTCAAGCCTCCGCCCGAGCTCGCCGCCACGCCCTCCACAGATATCGCCAGTGGTAGTCAACGTCTGCTCCCTCTCCTTTTCTTTCTTCAGCGGGATACGCCCGGCTTGTCTTCGACGCTTGAGAGAGGTGACCAGAAGTGCTCCAGAGTTTGGCTCCGAACAGCTAGCCTCACTCTCGACACAAGCTTCGTACGGAGGCACGCTCGGCGCCTCCGACTCCTCGACGGTTGATTCTGCGTCCTTGAACCATTCATCCTCGGTCTCTTCGGGGCCGAGGATGCTCTCGACGAGGCCTTCTTCCCACCCGTCCCACTCCGCACATCTGTGTGCGAGTCGGAGCCGTGCGCCGACGGCTTCGTAATGTAGCCATTCTTTCGCTATGGCTGCGATGTTGGGAATCTGGTGGGGCAGAGAGGATGATTTTCGTGGACGTGAATTAGCGATTTCGGCCACTGTTTGTCGGAATAGCTTTATGGTGAAAGAACTAGACTGGAGGAACGCTGGGAGATGGGCACATGCCCACAGCGGACGCGTCGTCGTCGATTCCCAGTCAATGACACACGTCTAGAAAGAGAGCGGAAAAACATATTAGCCGGACCGGGGGTGCAAAATGGGTTCCCGACGTACTATTTTAGTATGATCACGCTCGTCGACAAAAATGTTCTCCAAGTTCAGATCGTGACAATCAAGACCGAACTCTTCTGTACCAGTGTGATCAGCGTGGGCCCCTAGTCTGTCCATAACGCGCATCCATCGGCCCATCTCCTTGCGAACGCATTCTTCACGGCGCATGGTGTGTGCGACGAGGAAAGTACTGCGTTGCATGCGACGGTAGTCCCTGTACATTGCATCACCAGGACCCTCCCATTCCTCCTCACTTTCTTGCGCGTCCCATTCGTCGGAGTCATCGCTGCGATCGTCGGGAACTGCATTGATATGATGGTGTCTCGAAGACTGGATCTCGTCCGGGTCGAGGTGTAGTCGGTGGGGAGCAGACTTGCCCTCGTTCTCCCGCTTAGTACCCGCTATTTCACGCTGCACGCAAGAGTCCAGATATGATCGAGTTGTGGGCCACGGTCCGCGATTGATTTCGGATGGGTGCGAGAGGTCTCCCCGGTTGGACCCGAAGAAGGGCCATGATATGATCGGGCCAACGTGAATATCAGATCCCGAAGCCGATGTGGTCCGTGACATGGCGGGTTTAGGAGCAACCGGTCTTGGTGTATTGGCAGAGGTTGGCGTCATTGACATCAAGGGCATGAATGGAAAGCTTTTGAGTCGTGGATTCGTTGCGGTTGGTGTTGGTGCGTTTGATGATATATGAGATGGTGCAGTGAGGGCGGGCGATGAAGATCCAAAATATAGAGATCCTATGTGCGAGAAACGCTGAGCGAACAGGGGTATTATGATAGATGCTACATTCTTGAACAGGGTCTTGATTTCGTCGTTGGACATTGTGTGGAATACTCGAGAAAGGGGGATACCAGATGCCTTGATAAACGTCACGTAACTTGTTATCAATGTGAGCACCGGAACATGATGATCGGTTACATACTTTTGACATCAGAATGTATTCGCCACCCAGGCGATTGTAGGGATTAGAATCATAGAAGTAGACATCCGGCACTGGTATAGATGTCTTTTCGCGAAGGTACTGCATTGTCGCGACTTCCGACTGCGTTTTGAGGCGTGGCATGAACTTCCGAGCGACGCGTGCAACCAGCTCACGCGTGTCAACGAGAGTGACGAGATAAGCCTGGTTACAGAAACACGTAAGCATGATGCTGAGAGTACTATAGTTGTGATTACTCCACCTACTTTATGAAATGTCCCTGAAGCAACCCGTTCAGGAGCTGTGCACAAAGGAGAGTAGAGGGGACATACCCGAGCTTAAGAACGTGATACGCCCCACCTCGCTATGTGTCTTCTCGCGGACGACGTCCTTGAGGACCCTTCTGTCGACTTGGAAGGGTTGAGCGCCGTGCAAGCCGGCATCTGCCTTGGCTTCACGTTTCCGATCTTCATGTTCGATATCCCAGTCCCACTGTACTGGGAGGTATGATGTAGAGCGCAAGGGTGCTAATGGCACGGTCCCGGGCAGCAGGTTGGCCATGGGGGTGCTTGAAACACCATTCTCAACGACACCGGCATGGCCGTTGGCGAACATACTAGTACGTGGCAAGTCCCCTCTTTCGATCTCTTTCGAATTGGAGGGCTTGCCTTGATGGCTGTTGTACGTCGACGCCCGCAAGTTATAAGGACAATGAGGAACAGGTGTCTCAGCACTGTTTCTGACGACGACGAAGGACAAGGACAAATGTCAAGGGAAAGACGGGTTTGCGCATCAAGTTTCGAAACTCACCTTTCAGTGCTCGTAATCTCATCCGGCAATGAGGAGTGTTTGGCTTTATTTAGCTTTCCCCCTTCTGGTCTCTCCGTTGTCAATGGTACAGGCACAGGCATCTTGATGAACACGGTCAACGTTCAAAGTTCTGCAAGAAATAATTCAATAAAGGTGGGCAATGGACGAAAGGTCAGTGAGCGTTCGTGTGCTCTTCCAAAGAGCCTGTGTAAAAGTCAAGAATTCGCTTTTATAGTCTGCCAGGGCTTGGGCTTTCGAGAGAATCTCCACCTTGGCGCCGCATGTTTAAACTAGACCCGGGCACCGTGTTAATGAGCCTTACGGCAAACCCCCTCAACGGCATCATGGTGACTTCGTGATAAGATCTCTCTAAATGGTACTGACTTTGCGGCACGGCTACGACTGAGGGCAACGGCTTATCTATAAGACTAGGCCCTGCCGAGTCCATGATACTCTTACAGCTCACAACACCCGCTGCCCTGTGATTTTACTCGCCAGACGAGTGTGTCGAGGTCCGGTAAAAGGACTCGTTGAGCTCCTAGCCATGACGAGCCAAGAGATGCTGTACCCCGCAGTCTTCTAGCTTAAAACGAAGTTAATCTTCGAGCCGGTGATTTGGCAATGCTATTCGTTTCAACGAGCCAAGACCGGCGCAATCAGTGAACTAACTGTGAACTAGTGACATAGCCAATCATGCCGAGCGTAAAGATGACGAAGCGTGCCATCAATGATCAAGCTTACTTTTAAAAAAGAAGAGAGATAAAAATGACCGCTGCCCAGTCCCACGACAGCGTTGATCTTGACAGGTGGTGAGTGCTCAAAAGTCAAAAAACGTTCGACCAGCAATAGAACAAGCATGAAACCGTGCTGTTTGCGGGAATAGTGCGCTTAGGTGCGTACATTTTTATCGCAAGCTTGGACTTCGTGGCGTATCATCGTGCCAACAAAGAGCTCAACATCATCGCATGATGGATGACGCGAGACGGCAACAGCGGCATTAGCGCCAAGTATCGCGTTTCCAGCTTACATTTCATTGTCCGCATAAGATACCAATACAAAAAAGTCAGAGATAGCTCACTGTACAACAAGAAACAGAAGCGCTAGACCTGTACACACACTGAACAACCGACATCAAACGAAAGATAGTCAGGGAGATCTTACATACGACGGTTCAACGCACACAACTTCATCCACTCTCTTCTTCAGCCAATCCAAAACGTCCTGTCCCACTGATGCGCAGTCGTACAGCTCCAGATGCCGCAGTTTGGTGGGCGTTACTCCATTAACCATCGTGGCACTTCCTGTGTCTGGGTTACGGGCCTCGACGAGCTGCACTAGCTTTGCGATCCCATCAGGATGTGAGTGACAGCTCTTCATCTTCACTGATGTCAGATTAGGGCATGCCCAATGCGTCTGCTCCTCATCTGGTGTTCCGAGCGCCGCCAGGAACGGCTCGAGGGGCGTCCCACCGATGCTGAGGGATTGCAAGTGGTTCAAATCTGTGAGGAAATTCCAGGAGATAACGATGCCGCCCGGGCCGTAATAGAGCGTCGAGCTGGTCGTGTTGCCGTATGACACGGATAGCTGGGTGATGGGAGGGTTGTTTGAGCGCTGGAGGAGATTTGTAATCGTGTCTTCGATTGGGTCACGGGCTTCGATGTCGAGATTAAGTATGTCCAATGCAGGGAGAACAAGGGCATCGGTGAGCGTTGACATGTGGTAGTGGCCCCCAAAATTGAGTTCGCGAAGCCGAGGGAGAGAAGTCGGGAGAAGGGGAAGGATAGCAGGTAGGATGACAACAAAATGGAGAGTGAGCGATTCGAGGCTGGGATTACTAGCAATGATATGCAAGATTCGATCCAAAGGTAGATGATTTGATGGAAGTGATCGGAGGTTGAGAGAGCGCAAGTTGGTTTTGAAAATAGGGGATGACCACTTGAAAGGTACGTGGTGCAGCATGAGGGACTCGAGCTTCGTCAGCGTCAAATTCGTTGATGGGCTAGTGCAAGGGAGCCAAGACCACTCCGCGGCATTAATAGTTTCTGCACATGAGATCTCAAATTCTCTCAGAATGGGGGCATCGCCTGCGTCCTTTTATTGAGTATAAAATGGATCGAGAAAGAGGCGCTCGTACCGTTTATTGATTTCAACGCAGATATCGACGGGAATTGTTTGTCAAATCGGAAGACAAATCTTTGCCACCGATGCGTCTGCTCGATCAAATAGAAAATCGCAATATGTCCCCAATGTGTGTTACGCTGCATTTGCGGGCTATTCCGCGATGATGGTGGCGGGGGAGATGCTCCCCAGGCATCGTGGTGATAAGGTGATTGCGGGACAATTATTGGTGTGTGTGCAGGCGGTAAAAGGATCGCTGTGCCTGGCGGATGGGGCAGCACATAATGAGGGGGAGGACTAGGAGGCACTGGAAGCCAGGGTGTAGGGGACGACGCTCGAACGCGATTTGAGGCTTCCGTCTGGCTTCCGTTCACGCGAAGGTAAATTTCGATGTCAAGGGGAACCTTGTCACCTGAGCGCTCGAGCCAGAGACGAATGGTGTCCGCGGATGCACTTTGAGTGGTAACGAGGCGAATCTGCAACAAATCATCAGTCCTCGCTGTTCAAGTCGCGATGGAGTCGTCATAATGAGTAAAAGGGGTGAGACTAAAATTTACGAATGACCTATGGGAAATGAAACGGCAAACAATGGGACGAGGAGGGCGAGGAGTCGCGGGGTAATTACCCCATAACTACGCATAATTGCCCTTCGCCAGAAAAATAAGCATTTTTCAGAAGTGTATTAGAACCAACTTCTTTTCTCAACAAGTATGTAATCAAATGTTTAGAACAGTAGTATTGGGGCAACGAGCGGGAAATCCAATAATCCCTCCAAACAAGATGGGGTCGTGAGGGAACTTGAGGCTCACCTTAGACCACAGCTTGGGTATAGATAGGGATAATCTACGCCATAGAACGCAGACAGAGGCGAGTACCCAAGCACAGCAAGGGTGGTCGTCGAAGTTGAACATGAAGATATGGCGCAATAATTCATGGGGGAGCCGCCTTATAGGTGAGATATACGCCAACGTATGCATGACATTCTCTTCCAACATATGCTGTTCGCGCTGCATCTCTCGAATCGCGCGCTTTTTGTCTGCGACGATCTGCGCGAGGGCCTCCTCCTCTGAATTTATCTTGTGGGAGAGCTGTGAGAGCTGTTGGCGCTGTGCTTCAAGCTCGCGACGGGCTTCATTGACGGTGGACTCTGTGGGAGGTTCTGGATAACGGTTGAGATGCATCGCGGAGGTCATCGTTGCGGTCGACGCTCAGAGTGAGAAATAAGAGGACAGGAACAACAAGCTTGACGAAGCCTGAAACGGATGGGAAGTCCACTTATGACCACGTGTGTCACATTAGTAGCTCCTTTTTAGCCGCCTACCAGTGGCGGTCGCGCAATCCCGCCACAGCTCCTCACAACGACATCAATGATTGCAACACCGCCCGCAGCGTAACAAGTACTTTCGGTGTGTGCAAGAGGTAATTACCTCCACCACAAGACCCACAAAACCAGTACACCCAGTGGAGAAGAAGGCCTATATTTACACAGCATTCAGAGGAGGCACGCAGGAAGGGGGCTCAGCACAACAAGAGCCAATTACAAGACTTCTATGATACAGAGCCACGTATCGCAATGGTGACAGGAAACAAGAATTTACTTCTTCCCAGCTTCTATTGCGTCCCCATTCTTGCAAGCGATTATTTTTATTCGTGGCGCGGATACCATTTCGTTAGACTCCATCTTGAACGAAGGATTCTTCACGATGAATGTCCATACATCGTCACAAAGACGGTACGTATGCAGGTGACCCTATCGATTCATTGATTAGCGAACCAGTACAGCAACTCGACCAGGCGAATGTACTTTGAGAGTGGTCTTGGTTTTAACCTGCTTGACCATGGTGTCCGCAAGTGACTTATCAAACTGTGCCATCATTAGTTCATGGGTGTGGAGGCATCATGCCACATGCAGAACCTGTTGCAAAACCTTCATAGCCAGCTGCGGTGTGATGGCACCGCTCGTGATAAGCTCGTCCAGCGAGTCGGTGAGGGCCATGCCGATACTGCAAGTCATCTTTGTAGGAAATCACTGCAGCCCAGTAAGGTTTGGAACGTACGATGATCCCCGGTAGAATTCGTAGTATGCGGAAGCCATATTGAGCTGTCTGGTTCCCCTGGTTCGAATAATACGATCGTGAGTGAAGCTATGTGAGCCTTGCCACTCAGCGTGCCAGTGTCGGTGCTTCGCGAGGAGGTGGGTAAGATACCTGTGACGCGTGACGTCACACCGCAGTACTTAAGCAACGCCACCTGCGCCACCTCGAACGTTGACTCTAATCGAGTGATCGCGTACAGACAAGACTTCAACTCATCTCCGTCCCACCATGGTCGCCAGAGAGGTTTATCTCGATATCTACATGGGGGATGTGACAGAGCGGGCTCGGGCTGAAGCCTCGTACAACCATACTTCCGAACTACTCTCCAAATACGCAGTGAGCTACGCTCTGCCGTTCAATCCAGAAGAACTGTCTGAAGAGCAGAGGGAAATCCTGCGGGGTATTGACGTACATATCATTCATCAGCCTTGCGACCTATTTTCTGTATCACTACACTCGCCAACGATTTGACTCCCTTTTCTGCAGAAATCCAAAGTTGAATTGCTCTTCGAATCGCCCGCGCCACTGTTGGCGGGGCGTCTTATATTCGAGCTTACTGAGGGATTGGCCCGGACGACCACTAACTTCCGTGCGCTTTGCACGGGCGAGAAAGGGAAATGTAAGAACGCGCGGAACAAGGATCTTCATTATCTCAATACCCCCATACATCGAATTGCAAGGGGCTTCATTGCCCAAGGCGGTGATATCGTCAAAGGTGATGGGAACGGCGGGGAGGTGGGACGTCCGTTGTGCTCGTCATGTGTAGTCTCTGAGATGTTTTGCACCCAGTCCATTTACGGAGGGGATTTCAAAATCGAATCTGAGGGACTGAAAGCTGAACCTCACAAAGGCTCACTCGGGATGGCTAGCGCCTCGACCGGCAAAAATGCCAAGAACACATCGCAATTCTTCGTTGTGCTCACGGATGATGAGACTCAGTTAAAGAAGCTGAAAGGCCGCTATGTCTTTTTCGGGAGACTGAAGCAGGAGCCCAAGGAGGGGTGGGAGTTGCTCGATCGTCTTAGTGAAGCTGGGGGTACTGACGAGAAACCGAGCGTTCCAGTGTGGGTAGGTGGATGTGGGATATGTCAGTAACATCAGTGTCAAAACAAAACCTGGCTGTGATCCGTGGTGTTAATTGCCGGCGGCCTTGCCTAGTCCTCGCTACAGCGGAACAATCAGCATAAGCCAGTGCATGGCAAGGTTAAGTACCTTCGACTCTTCGACAGTTTTACCTCAAAAAGGTCACTCGGAAGCGCACTGTCGAGCCAACACCGGAGTTAATTTCCCTTCAAGAATTTCGGGAAAATGCCACAAGATGCAACTTATTGCCCTTCTCCTAGCTCGCCTCGATCGCGATTTTTCGGTAATCTGGATCACGGCGATAGCCTGAGAGCAACCGCCTAACGTTGCAACGGTTCAAGCCACTCAGTTCAACTCGCAGGGGGTGCCCTAACCCCGGCGAAAGGTCAATTTACCGGGCGTCCCATATTTTCTCTCGAACAATAGAGCTGACCCACGACTGCTCATAGTGCCGCGAATTCAGAAATTTTCATCTAAGGCGAATTATCGCATGGTAGATCGCCGTCGTGCAGACAGGCGCTCTGATCGATCATGTTCCGTTCCATGTGATTCCGCTCCATGTGAGACAAAGGGCCCACTGGTTAGTGGTGTTCCGTCGTTCAGAACTGGGTGTAGGGGACGAAGGACGTAAATCAGCGGTGAGGCGTCCCGAAGACCGGAACAACGGTACCTGACACCTGTATCGTTCCTCCGGTACCCAGACAATCAAGAGTCAAGTGATCAAGAGAACGATGGCCGTGTGGATGTTGTCTAGCAGCGCGGAAGTATAGACTGGACGGCTGCGAAAACGCAAAGAATAACTTTGTGAGCGCCAACGAGATGCTAGCAGTAAAACCCGATCAGTACGGTGGATCATTGTACCTTACATCGATACAACGTTGCCGCAGCGCAAGGGAGGGATGGCATGTTAACCTTGATCAGAACCCCGAGTACGAGAATCTAGCCGCGGGCCGCGGCCTCGTGTGCCGCAATTTCGTTCCGTGCGGCGACTGGCAATTTATCTTGCCAAGACAGATATGGCATGTGAGGAGCGGCGAAGTGGAGGTATTCACTCTAGACCTCTTCCAGTTTTGAAAGCTTATTCTCGTGCGTCGATAAAAAGGAGTAAGAGTTTCGGTCTTGGACGGATGACGGCAGTGATCAGCGAGGTGTCGATAAGTCATGGTTACCTGAGAAGTCAAAATTTAATTGTCCAAAATTCCTTCGCAGGTCTCCACGGGTGAACCAGTAAAAACTGACGCAGATCCAATCCAAAGGTCCACAGAGCGTATAACTCCTGAGGAGAGCGCCTTGACAGATTCCTGCTCCCATGATATGGTCGTGGAAAATTAGCTGTCTCTTGGTGACTCGATAACATTAAAACGATCTCTGTGAGCCGACATTGGGGTTTACCTTCTTTGAATATGACGAAGCACTTCGTGAGACCGACTGAGAAGGTCGTGACATTTTGATATTGCAGACATTGCGGTATGTTCAATTAAAAATCTAGATTGTGACCGTGGCATAAGAAACCTCGTTCCTAGATACGACTCAGTAGAATGAACGATATATATCCGGAGAATCAGTAGCTATAGGCCAACGGCACTACTCAGCGTGAGTACTTACATCTCCTGATGAAAAGGAAAGCACTCACGCAGCCCTCTTGGGTTTCCTCTCAACTTGCTCACGATGCTGATGCTCGGCTGGAGCAGCGGATGGTTTTGTGCGGTATAATAGGTCACCCTCCATGCCGCCCATGCTCTCACAAATGCTCAGCGCCTTGGCATGAAACTCCGCGGGAACTCCACCAGCGCTCTCGGGGAGAAGAATGTGCGGAAGAATACGCGTGTGGAACAAACGGTGTGCAACGGAACCACCCTAATGAATTCGCCGGAAGGAATCGAAGAGCGCCGAGATAATTGCAAGTTAGGTCAAAGTTAGCAAAATAAAACTTCGCGTGTGATGGAGAGAGGACGTACAAATTGGTGGTAGACTCCACCCACCACGGCTTGAACAGCCTCTCCCAAGACTTTGTAAAGCCCAACACTCCTCACAATACCGGGATTTGCCGCCAATGCCTCTTCTAATTCAGCGTCAGGGCGTTGTTGCTGGGCGGTCCGAAGGGTTTCTTGAGAAACTGTTGGGACCCAACGGAGCACGCGACCAAGAGACCACTGAAGTGCAACATGTTCTCCCAAGATATATGTGTTTAGTGCACGTGAAACCAAGACGTCATAATCATGGTGAGAGCGGGTTTGAGGAACTCCGTGAATGAACAGTAGGAAATATGATTCTAGAGCACGGCGGCCTGTGGGTGATGTTACACAACAAAATGAGATCATAGATGAGCGGTAAAATGTCAAATATGCCCACCGACGAAGCCTAGGCGAGCGTTGTGGCCATGAATAGCAGCCTTGTGACTGCCATGGGTGAGTACCCGTTGTGCTAACTCCGGGGGAAACTCCAAAGAATGGAACACAGAATTTAGGTGTGCAGCCATGCGTGCACCGTCTTCAGCGAATGAGAAGTTCGATTCAGTCGCGTGAGGGGAGCCATAGTTTCCTGTGGTTGACCCAGATGGGGCTGCTTCGGAAGAAGCTTCCGAGTGCGTCTGCCGCCACTGAGAGCCTGTCACCTTGGTGGACTGTCGGAAATCATGTCTCGCTCGTGACTTGATATGAATGTCTCGTTTCCGCACTGAAGAACAGAAGCTTTTCGTCAACACCGAGCATAGAACATCACCGTGAGCTTGTTCTGACCTGGTTGAGTCCGAGGAGGTGCAAGGACTGAACCTTTTAATGAACATTGTGAAGGCCGCAGGGAAACGTTCAATGCTCGAGAAAGACGCGACATGACGAGCTACAAACCGCTGAAAAAACCGGCCTTGGACTTGGACTTGAAGCTCACGCGAAACGGCGTTTGGTGGTCAAAAATGTCAAGCAGGTCACGTGCGCATTCGGCCGACCTGCCCTGGAGGTTCGCGACTCCGCAAGTACTTTTAGCTTTGATCATGATCATATGTATAATGAATGTAGCTTAAGTTACCAGACATCCTTGCAAACACAAAATCTAGCGAAGTTATATCTGTTACTTATTCCCTCGCGAACGTCGGAAGCTGCAAATGCCACACGTCTTGATGGTCCCGTATGTTCCCATTCACTTCCTCCTCGACGGGTACCACGGCTATACACGAATCAGCCCTTTTCGGGAGCTTCTTACGTCCAAACCGAACGACGGACCCGGACTTGCCAAGATCCTTTCTCCGTGTTACCCATAAACTCGATTACGGGCATATCCAGACCTCCCATGTGTTTGGGGTGTGGTGCCCAGCAGCTTCTATTAACTCCAAGGAGTGCCAGGAACTACGCAAGCTGAGGTCCTACTACCTTAACTTGGTTAATCAGGCATCCCTGCAGATGAAGGTTTTGGCCAAGTTGAATGACCCACCGGAGGTTAAGCAGGTAAATTCGTCCCTCTATAGCAATTTACGTCGATCCCACAGAAACATATTCCACGGTTACCATCCATGAGTTCTGTCGGTGCTCCGTTCGCCACAGTTGGATACACACCATCGTACCAAAAACATATACGCAAACTCAGTTTCTTGGGACTCCGCGCCTCCTGTGGCAGGACACTAGCGATGTCGTATACGTGTCTGGATAAGTTCGCTGGTCAAACACGATGTTAATGAACTATGATATGATCTAAAATGGAAAGATCTCTGAGCCTGGGTCGTAATCAGAGTTGACAAGGCAGACTCCATGAGGCAATGGTGGGCATCAGTTCCCAAAGCCATAATGACATCTGGTTAACAAGGCATCCGCTTTTTTGCGTAAAGTATCCCACCTGCTCTACACCCACCAAGTAAATGAACAGTTGGTTACACTTTGGTTACACCGCTCCAGAGGGTCCAAATTCGGTCGAATTTCCCCACCGTCAAGGTCCTTCGCTGGTTTCAAAAAGATGTGACAGCAGCAATTCCAGGGTTCTCGTCTGCATGGATTGGACCAACATTCCAGAAGCACAGCCGGGCCTGGTGGCTTTCTCTGTTGGTGCCTCGAGCCGTGTCGGAGGCCTCACCCTCGTTCGAGATTGAGGGGCCACCGCTTTTATGGACAATATAAAGGCTCTAAATGTGTCGAAGAAATGCCCAAGTCAGAGCTCCTGATCTCCCGCTCCTCCAACCCTACTCGCCCCTGGACCACACTGAAAGTCTTCCTGGAACATGAACTTCAACGTACTGCCCACAGTCTCCTTTACCCCGACCGCCGACAGCTTTCCCTTCCAGCCTAAGCGTCTGTCGCTCTCGGACAAAGTCAGGGTACTACTAGCACCACAGACTACAACGCCGCCTTCATCTTCCAACGGAGTATTTCCACAAGGCTCGCTATCGCTTGGTACGCCACACGCGGAAGTCTGGATACAGGGGAAACAGGTTTAGTGACTTAATCGCGCATTCGCCGAATTGATCCTCACCGGAGAGAGCAGATCCTCATCCGTGACCGCGGGTCAACATTCGGAACCTACGTCAATGGTATTCGGATAGAAAACCAGACCTTGCTGCAGGATGGTGACATTGTGGTTGGTACTCTCTTGACATGTCAACTTCACAGCGGGTTTAATCTTCTCTTCAGATCCTAGGGCGGCAGCTATCTCGCTCGCCTACCACACCAAGCAACATAACAGACACGCATCTAAAACCCATCGAAGCGACTGTCACCATCGTCGGTGTATAAATCCCTCGACCAACATCAGTGGTCACGCGGCTACCCTCGAGCGGCGCTAGAGTTTCAGCACACCAATTTGTCCTTCTGATCATTTCCCCCCGCTTCCTGCATCATTCCCCTGTAACCCCATACATTTCTCCCTTGACTGTCCACTCCCATCGAAATTGTTTGTATCTGATCGCTTACTATAGCCCCCGAGACGGCGTTATCCTGTCTTATCCAATGTTTTACCGTGTGGGCGCAGATCTATTGTATGCATCGTCGACCAGACTGCATGTATTCTCATCCTCCGTTGTAGTAGGCATACCTAGATACCTAGATTTTGTGGCCTAGTAAAGACCATGACGAATTGTTCACCAAGCACTCCGAGTCATCCTTGGGATGCATATGGCCTTGTGCCCAGGACTCATACTAGAAGCTCACACAGAATCGGCGGCGCCTATCTACCGGGTGCTTCTCGACCTCAGGATGACGTCCGCTATTGAAAACGGAAGAAAGCGTACAAAAAGAATTAATCATTTAAACCTTATCACCTCAGTGACCAGTCTGCGGGAAGATCGATAGGGCAGGAAGTTCAGATCAGTGATCAGTGAAGCACCCCGAGGTTAAACCAGGAGGGGCCTTCAGCGGTTCGGTAGGGTTCTGGTACACTGATTGGATAGAGTAGATAATAGGCGTGGACAAACCCGTACGGCGTCTTCGACTCGAGCGAAGAACGAGAAGTTGACCGTGGGGATATTGCAGTGGTCCCTCATCGTGTGTCTAAACGTCGAAGCAGGGTTGCTGGATGCATCGGTGGCAATAAAGTCAAGCGTTTCACCCGATTCTGCGCTCCAAGGATTTGATGGCAGCAGCCGTCATCGAGGCAGCAGGCTAGCTCGGTTTTCACACTGGCACATCGGCGAGCGGGGTTTACTATGGCGAGCGTCTTACTGGCAGAGAGCTCGCAATTGAGTCCGCTGCGAGGAAGCCTTCTTTGATCACGCGAGTCAAAAAATTTGATACACCTTTTGAAACGAAGGAAATTCTACTGAGACTAATGCTATGCTTACATTACCCTTTGTTCACTCTTAACTAATGCGTTGGCCTACTGATAGTTTTTGTCCAGAACGACCCTGTCTCTCACCGTCCCGTCCTCCAATTTGATGTAGGTTTCGACACCATGGGTGGGATCGGTCGATGAGAAGATGAAAGTGCGGACACCTCTGCCCCAATCAGGGCTGTCATACCCTCCATACCTTCATAATTATTGACCAGTCAGAATCGACAAAACGTCTGGGAAACGAACCACGCACCCGGAATGCTTGTCGAAACAGAAGATCACATCTTTAGTAGGCTCACGAGCGCACCATTCATTGCCATGGTCTAATAGAAACCACGGAGTTATAAAACACGCCAAATGGAGCTCGGTCTTAGCCGACGACGACGAAGAGGGTGAGGCTTACCATGCCCTGAGACAACAGCATGCAGGTTTGTGATGTGACTATTGAGCGCGTCCCAGAATACACTGTCATTGCCTTGCTCTCCTGGGCCTGAGGCCTGAGTGGATCCTTGTCCGAGTTCATCCGCTACATCACGGAAATGTCAGCTCTGCCGCTCGACTTGTGATCCTCGGACATGTACCATTCAAACCAGGATTAAGAGTGCTGTTCAAAGTTTCGGACACGGCCTGTATGGCGTTCCTGAAGCGGTTGAGATATAACGGTACAACACAGCAGCCCCCAAAAAAGCACTCACGGGGGGATGTGTACGAAAGCAAGTGCGCTTCTACGTTCTGCCGGGCCCCAAAGCAGATTCATCATGGCTACTTCTTCTTCCATCCATTTCGCGACAGACGGGTCCACCCAGTCAGGCATGGGGGTGTTGTCGGTCTTGAAGCCGCCTGATACGAGAGTTTGAGTGCGTTTCAGAATATCCAGCTGTCACATTAAACGCACCACGCGAGTCGAAGAACCACAGAATCAGAACTGGCGCAAAGTCTAACACCTATTAGCCGACCTGAAGCTTAGCGGTAAGCGTTGAGAAGCACACCATATTTCTTGCGGTAGATCGGAACCCAATAATTCCCCGGACCTCCGACTCCGCCCACGCCTGGAGGAGCAATGCGCGTGTAACTCAATGGGGAGATGGACAGCTCCCGCTGTATCTCCTTCAAATGGGTGATGTTCACTTGGTTATCATGGTTCTTCGTGCCACGTCGTGCATCAGCGACGGGAAGAATATCGGACATCGAAGCACTCACTCCCTGCGTGGTCGAGAAGGGAATCCTGGCTTTGTTAATGGGTCCCAAAATTTCATTGACCAGGTCGGTGGAGTTTTCCTTGAAAGTGTCTAGCCATTAGCCCCGACGTGAGCAATTGAATGTAACTGTCAATTAGTCAGTCAAGTGCGAACATACTTTCGCCTGTGATCAGATCACCGTTGATCACACTGAGGAGAAAATTAACGGAGATAAAGCCCCAAATTCTAATCAGATTCACATACACGTAACTTGGATTCTCAGCCGCCAGCATGTTGGTGATGAGGCGGGTACTGTTGGCATCGTGTTCTGTGCCCCACCAGTCCCAGGGATTTTCACCGTAGTGAAGATCGGAGAATACCGTGAGCTTGAAAGTCCCGTCGTTGTCAAAGGAAATACGTGGCTTGAATAGGTATGGATCAAGGACATCAAGGCTACCTGGGAAGGGTCGTAGAAGCTTATTGTAAGGACCATATCACGATATCGACTTGCGGGCTTACGAGCGGTAGGGACGCTGCGAGCACTGTTAGCCCACAGCGAGAGACCAACGAGGATGTTGGCGAAAGCCTTCAAGGACATGGCGACGCTATCTCTGGACTATAGGGAACTCTGCAGCGACATGGTCAATATAAGCCGGAGAAGCGGCGGCAAGAGGTCGAACACACCTTGAGTGAAGACCTTGGACTCTTCCGAAGCTCCCAAAGTTCACCAGTCGCACAAATGGGGAGCATAAACCGAGCGGTTTGTCTGCTCTGCGTCCGTCATATTATACCATGGGCTGCTCATTACAGAGATTAGACGAGGTGGTGCACGTTCACGCGCAATCAACGAACGTGACGTTGACCGGGACTCAGAGCGAGGAGATCACACGCACAACAGCAAAGGACACCCCTTAAATGTCAAAAAGTCATTTGAGTCCACCTGTCGAAAGACTCGAAACACACGTGTTGTGGTCACAAGAGTCTCGCCCAAGATACCCACGCATCACTCCACTCCTTGCTCCACTCAAGTAACCTTCGCAATGGAACAACGCTAATCACACCATAACTTGGAAAAACCAGCTGCATTGTGTTCCTGTGATCTTTTGAGCCGCTCAAATGGTAGTCTGATCTGTAACGTTCGCCTGCATCCAGAACTGACACCTCTCGATATGATCAGCAGTAAAAGTCTCCATCGAAGTGAGCGTTGTGCCAGTCACATTTCCCTCGGTCAGTACAATGCCATAGCGTGCCGAGGATCCTGGAGTAGCAAATGGCGCCCATGTAGGGGAGTTTGACTGTTTTTCAGATGTCGGGTTGCCAGTGCTCACGAACGATGTCCAGTAAGCTATGGCTTCGGCCGAAAGAGTCGCCTCCGTCTGAGTTAATATATCGGATTTAGACTTTAAGCTTGTCTTGATAGTGGGACAACCTCACCGAGTTGAAGGGTGTAAATGTAAAGCCTGCATTTGGCCCAGAGCTGTTGACGATCATCAATCAAGATGCAAATGAGAAGATCGATGGGTCTTTACTTGGTGCCTGGCGAGGGTGATGAGCGCATTCTTTAGTAAGTACACTTTTAACTTAACAGAAGAACTTACCGTCAAAAAGGAAGTAGAGGTCCGAAGTGTGCATCACGCCCTCATAAGGCGCAGCTGCAAGGAGCACGGGATCCGGGGCGTTCCACCTGTATGTGTATACGTTGCTGACGCCTTTCACTTGCGACATCTGATTAGCAAGGAAGTAATCCCTGTCAAATGAAAGGAGATTGCAAGCACGTTCAGGGGTGTTGCAAGTCATGTGATATGTAGAGAGACCCACATGCAAGTAAAGATGATGTCGCCTGCCATTGTCGAAGCCCTGTCATATTGCGAGGTGAATGGACTTCCAGGGACATCAGGAGAGGGGTATAGCTGGAGTGCTTGCTGAATTGTTTCGTTCGTCTACTCGACCGTTAGTAAGTTTGACCTATGTTGAGAGACTCTGGACCAACACGCACAATGCCAGGCCATCTCTTGAAGGGAATTGTCGCGACATCTTCGTCTGTGGTGAAGGAAGTGGGTGATCCACCGACGAACGTGCGCCCGTCATTGGTACAGTGTCCTCCAATAAAGTCAACAGTGCTGAAATTGCCAGATGCAATAAGGCGAGAGGGGTAATCGGGAAGGAATTTTCCATCAATGACGGGGGAAACCATTCCGGTGGGTACGTGATTGACTGCACTAACGATCGCCCCTAGGAAATATCAGTATGAGAAGCAAGGAGAGACAAGGAAGGAGAGGGGACTTACCGAGTGAGGCACTGCGAAGGCAACCCATGGCCTCTTCTCCAGAGCTGGGGCAACCTGCTGCATCTGTAACATTTTCTTGAAGAAACGAGCAGCATAAGTGGGCGAGCGTGTGAAAAGGACTGTAACGCACTGAAGTACACCTCCATCTGAGTAGTGTTTGCAGTCGGGCCGAAGCCTATCGAGTGTGCAACAGCACGTTTGAATGGTGGCGGTTGTGTGCCTGCGGGTATGGTCAGCCCACTCCTGTCGCTCAAGCTCGCCAAACAACTCGAGTTACCTCCGTAGGCAACAACTTGCATCACCATACTGGCACCTCCTGCACTCTCGCCGACAATGGTCACCTCCGAAGGGTCTCCGCCAAACTTGCTAATGTGGCGCTGAACCCACTCAAATCCAGCACGCTGATCGAGAAGACCCGCATTCTCGTCTCCGTCTGCGCGCACAGCAGAACCAGAGAGGAACCCAAGGACATTCAAGCGATAGGAAACCGATACACCTATAATCCCGCCAGGGTGTTGGGCCACCCAATCGTAAAGCGGGAAACCTTGCGTAGTCTGCCAATCGTGCCCTTTGAACATCCGTTATTGAATATACGCTATGAACTTACACCATAATAGAATCCTCCGCCCTGATCAATGCTAATTAATCGCTGTTCGAAGGAGGACCAACGATCTCGCTCACGTAGACGTATATGACGACCGGGAGATTGTCACCCTCAGTTGCATTAGCCGGTTTCCAAACATTTAGCTGCAGACAATCTGGAAAGCAGTTTGTTTGGTGGTGAATTTGAAAGGACCTGGAAGTTTACCTTCTGATCCAACGCCAACTACTGCAGGTTGCTGGATGCACGCTGGCCCGAAATTTCTTGCGTCAGTAACCGGCACATAGCCCCCATTTTTGATCTCCTCGTCTAGTTGCTGAGGCGCTCGGAAACGGAGATCGCCCAAAGGCGGCTGAGCGAACGGCATTCCGCCAAAGAATGTCACTGGGCCGTTCAATTCACCAGACGGCGATGTCGTGTTACCCGCGTATGCGGCATAGCCTAAGTTAACTACCGGGCCAAGGGGAGACTGAAGCTCTGGAAGGGAGACTTGCCCCGCATGAACAAGCGCAGTCAGTAGTAAAAGTGAGAGCAGCTGGAACATGATCGAGCACTAGAGAAAGCAGGGCACAGTCAAGGTTGAAAGTCTGCTCCGACGCGTTGCCCTTGTTATTTTATACCTCTCTACATTTCATTGTTTTAGTTCTCATGAATGCTGAAGCGGAAGGTCGCGTGTTCAGTGCCTTCGTGCAGCGGTCCGGTAAGAAGCAACAGAAGCCTTACCCGTGCTCAGATAAAAGACTTCGATAGCTTCAGGGCACTGCGATTCCACCCATGGTGCTTAGTCTGTGATCCAGGTTTTCGACGTTGTCTGGATTATGCTGTGATGTTGTTTCTGGCAGCATGTCGCCCGGCGGCCCATCAGATGATCAGCGAGAGGTGGCGCGAGTGAAACTTTGTCCTGCTCTTCCGCACCATCGATTAGTCAGCGGCTTCTGATGCTGCCTGATTCCCAGGAGCTCGCCGCGGCATCGTTGTGGTCATTGCAGCACGAAGAAGAGCTTGGAAGCCATATTGGCTACTCCAACCTTGGACATCGCAAAGGGCGAAACAGACATGTCTCTCCGGCGGTACTGTGGAAAGGTCCTATGTTACCAAATTACCTCGTAAAGCTCAGTTGAACGTCCACGCGTTCAACTTGCAGCAAAAAACGTCTTCAAGCTGGCCGGTGCTGGTTTAGCTGGTTCAATATGGGGGTGGGGTCGACCCTCGTGAGCCCTGTAGCATGCAGGTAGCAGACCTGGTGTTCCGTCCGGGGGCTAGGCCGGTTTCAACCTCGTAAAATTTACTTACACTGTCCTCGCCGGTCAGTCAAGGCCGCAATAATTGCTTGACCCAAGGAGAAAAGAATTCAAGAACCAGCCTTCCCCTGCATTATTAGTCTTCGCGGAGTAAGTAGTTTTGGTCATTTTGATGGCCGCGCCCTGCAGAACCGGAGGTTCTGCTAAACAATCAATCCCGTTTCAGGTCAACGGATCAACCTCACATGAACACCCCGGAATGTCTTGGTCATTTACATCCCGACCACTTCAATGGTGTGTACCCGATAAAGACCACTGAAGACAGGAATACGCGTCCCACTTAGAGGATCAGGTCAACCTCAGGCTAACGAGACGGTCGGCCAACACGATGGAGGCATGACAGCATCCTGTAAAGTTGTGTTGTCAACATTACGTGTGTCTCAACACACTGGAGGTCCAGAGCGGACGGAGACCATACAAAATGAACTAAAAAAACTTGCAGCGGCAGGGCCAACCTAAGCGTGAATTTTTGAAATGTGCGGTGTTTTTGAAAGAGACGTAACTTCGGCGCCTGGGCCTCCTCTGGTTGGGGTATAAAGGAGCAGCTGAAACTCACAAATCGTCAGGTCAACAGCCCATTCCTCTCATCCTCTTTTCTAAAAAGCTTCAGCTTTCCTAAACCCCCTCATCCTCCAAAATGTTCGCTCGTGTCTTTGCTCTCCTCCCCCTCGCTCTCCTTGCCTCTGCTTCTCACCTTGAGGCCCGCGACCAGTGCAACACCGGTGCTATCAACTGCTGCAACAGTGTGCAGACTGTGAGTTACTTCGTTATAGTGGACAAGAGTCATTGACTGACATTGTCTGGCGTTTGTATAGCTCTCGCAGGCAAATAGCATTCTCACCCAGTTTAACCTTGTCGACGCTGCTGCTGCTGTTGGCGGATTGGTTGGTCTTACCTGCACGCCGATTACTGTGGTTGGTACTGGCAGTGGCTGCACTGCTCAGCAGCAGCCAGTTTGCTGCACCAACAACAACTTTGTGAGTGTTTTTTTTGTGTTTCCGCTTTTCTGTCATGGCTTAATGTTCTCATCTACCATGTGCAGAATGGTCTCGTCAACATCGGGTGTTCGCCCATCAACCTTAACGCCTGAGCGTTCTGCCGGTGAGGGGGCTTGGAGCTGATTGATAGGATGTGTGGAGTGGTGTTCCCCAAGTGTGACTATTGCACGCACGTATCGTAGTCATGCTTTGTTGCCCTAATGTCATTGATGTGTTTCGTCTCTAATTCTCGAGCCTTGAGTCAGTGCGAATTTGAGCGAACACGAAAGGACTGGGGTTCTAGCTCTGCTCCCTCTTGTCATTGGCTTATGCGTACACTTTGTCAATGGCCGGTATGCGCTGACCTTCGGGCGGTATCACCAAGGAGGTGCTCTGGCAGGAGATACTAGATTATGCCGAGACAGGTGACTTCAGCTTGTCCGAAACATGCAGCCTCCGCACGGCATTCATGACGAGTAGATCTTTATTCATAGGAAATTTCGTCACGCCCTCTAGATATAAGACCCATGCCATGTATTCTAGCCAAGCCCTGGTCCCCACTACACTTCTCGGAGGCTCCCAACCAACGACTTCGATTACGGTATCCTTAAATATCGTCCTCCCAATCATCTGGTACATCTTCTTTTGCTTCGGCAGCCTCCTTTGCTCGCTGGGCCTGCACGGAGGGTGACACCCACGCACCCGTGCCCGAAGTAGGTTTCGTGCTCGTACTTGTGGTTGTAGCTGAACCGGAAGATGCAGCCGGGGCGGGGGAGCGAGAAGGACCTGGCTGTGCCCTCGACACGCTCGCACTCGCTCTCGCTCCTGATCCAAGCGCCGGAGAAGGCACCCGCGCAGGGGACGTCCCGCCCCACGGTGACGCATGCCCCGAGCCCGAGCCTGACGCCGGCGTTGATGCAGGCTTCCCAACGATCGCAGTCCACTTTCCCCCACCCGCGCCAGCCGCAGCAGTAGCCCTCGGAGCCCTCAAATCAGCGAGCTTTCCGAGCGACGGAGCGGTGGACGCGATGTGCTGGGAGAGGAGCGGCGTCGGGATGCGTGTATCGATTCGGCGGATGAGTTGGACGCTTCGGTGGGGTTCTTGGTCGACCATGGTTGTATCCATACGGTAGATGGACGCAAGCTTTGTGAGGGGTTAGTATGTATGAATGGGGGGAAGCGGTGGTGGGACGTACGTCGTTCACGAACTTCCGTCGCTCTGGAGGCATATGGGGGAGAACTTGGATACGTCGTTCGGAGGTGATGAAGCTGCGCGGGAACCAAACGTTAGGATCCGCGTGCAAAGAAACTGAGAAAGCAGCCACGAAACATAAACTCACTCCGCAAATGCCTTCTCAACGAGCGCCAAAAACTTTGCTCCTCCCGCTCCTTTCCCAACGGCCACTAGATCATCGCTCCATGTCACCCTCGTCCCTGCTGCTCCATCTCTCTTCTCCGCGCTGATGCCCAAGGCTTCAGCAAGCCGTGCGTTACGTTTCTTGATGCCACATTCGCCGTTACATTTAAGGGGAAGCTTGTTGCCTGAGCAGGGGACGGTGGAGCGGAGGTGGCCGCAAGGGCAGGTGAGGGTTACAAGTGCCAGACAGGGTTCGGTTTCGGGACAAGAGGCGGGGGCGTGGCAGGTTTGGGTGCAAGGGTGGTGGGCGGGTAGACTAGAGAGAGTTGGGATGTTAGTTTACGGGTCGTGATAGAGTAGTAGAGAGACTGACCAAGATTTGCGCGATTTCCCGCATACGGCTGTACACGCCCCGCATTCATCGGCATGACAGGGTCTTTCGCAGTGATGGAACCCACAAGCGAGAAGCCTAACGGAACCAACGAATACAATCAATCCCTTTCCAACGCAGAGGAACACGATTAAAAAAACTTACTTTTTACAGACACTCCCGCAACTAACCCTCTCTTGTGAGCACTTGACATTATCCACCATCTTCTTCCCGCACGCACATTCCTTCCTCGTCAAGAAAGGACAAGGCGGGCATGCCCCAGTCCCTGCCGCATCTCCAGCCCCTACTCCCAGCCCTTCGTCTGCAGTGTCGGCACTCGCAATAACTACACCCTCGTGGCACCCGTGCGGGACGCGTGGGTGCCCACATGGCGGGGGAGGTCGTGCGCAGGGGTACGTACAGTTCAACCTCGTACCACACGGGATGGGAGGTTCGAGCACGGTCCGACCACATGGACATAACAGCTCTTCGAAAATGCTTCGGAGGCAAACGCCGCAGTTCCCTTTGTGGTCCCGCTTAGGGCAGCGATGATTTCCGCACCCCATGACGCGGTTACAAGGGAGATCGCATTCGTGCAGTCCGCCTTCTTCTGTGCCGAGCTCCTCGAGAAGGTGCGGGTCGCTGGTAGGGTTGGGGCGTTGTTTCTTGGACTTGGTGCGCGATGTGCTGGAGAGAGAGGCAAGGGGGCAGCAGATGCGTCCGCATTGGTGGCGCCCACATGCGCGGAGGGCGGGACAGGGCCGATCGCAAATAATTTCTTGCGCTTCGGTAGCCGGTGAGGTGGGATCGGAGAGGGTGACATCACCACAGCGAACTTGGCGCTTCGTACCTCCACACCGACAGGTTCTCTCAACTTGTTCGGTGCACGGAGGACACGAGCCCCAATGACATGTTGTTTTACAGCTGTGCCCGCACGGGAGTGATTTGGAACAGGGCGATGAGCAGGTTGGGAGTGGCGACGTGCAGGAAGTGCGTGCAGGAAGAATCGGGGATGATATGTCAATGCTGCTGCCACCCATCGCTGGCTCATCGGAAGAACGGGCGACGCGACAACGACCACATGCGCAACTCGTAACACGTTCGGGATCGAATGGGCACGGTGGAGGTGTGCGAGAGGGTGGGTGACAAGGTTTGGAGCAGGCATGGTGTGTGCAAGAGAAGGGACTAGATAAGGGTGAAGCATGCGACATTAGCAAATAGTGGTGTAGCTCGAAGACGAAACTCTGTGAACTTACCGTTCGCATATATTCGCACACCCGAATCTCCCTACCCACTCCTCTTCCTCTTCAGAAAATCCTTGGTTTTTCTTCAAGATTGCGCATTTAACACCATCCTCGATATTGAGTTCTCCGCATGCGATTACTTTCGTTTCTCGTCCGCACCAACAGCGGACCTCCTCTGTCGCCTGACACGGTGAGCAAGGCCCGGAATGACACGGCGTAGTGCATTTGTGCGTCGGATTTCCACACGATAGTGGTCGATCACATGGGCGCATACATGGAAAAGAGCCAGCAGCCAAGGTAGACACCCCGACCTGACATCTCGTACTGCGCACCTCTTTCCCGCAAAAGCATGCCCTCCTCACCGTCACTGCGCAAGGTGGGCAGGGACCTGGATGACATGGTAGTGGGCAAGCGTGATCGCACCCCGATGAACGAGGTCGGGAACACGACTGGGCGCATGAGTGCGGTGTCGCGAGGCGTGGAGGTGATGGGTTGGGCATCCGATGGCAGAAACACGAGTAGACATGAGGGACTTCTTCCCTCTTTGCTTGACACCCGGGACATCGCCATTCCCCGGGTCGAACTTCGCCGCGGGCACGCCATGCTTCTACGAGATCTTTGACACTCTTGTCTGCCCACGAACGGATGCATTTGAGATGGAACGTCGTCCAGCAACAGTGTCCCTTGTCCTTGTCCTCAGTACTCTCCTCAACGTGTACCTTCGAGGAGGGGGAACATGACCATGTCGGTTGCTCGGGTCTGATCGGGTTGAAACAGATTGGGCAGTCGGGGAATGGCGGGGTGCGTAGAGCGTGAGTGAGTGTTGACGTGAGATCGTCGCCTGGGGGAACACGAGGCCGTTTGGGTTTTGATTGCCGCGCGGGAGGCTCTTTGGGTGTTTGTGATGAGGACGCTTGTGCATCGGAAGACTCGGTGAGGGCCGCATTAAATTTGGCGCGACGAGACGGGCGCTGCGCCTGGGGTTGAGCATCATTCGAAGTTGAGGTATCGACGGGTGGGGGCTGGTTAGCGCGAGGCGGACGGCGTGGCTGTCTCGAGTCCTCCTCGCCCTGCCCCGATCGAGATGCAGGTTGTCTCCTCCGCTGGTTCTCGAGACGTGTGGGTACATCACCCTGCGCGGGAGAAGCGGATCCAGGTGCTCGATCTCCCGCCGTGCGACCCTGATTCCTCGGTGGTCGTCTTTGTGAAGTAGCAGGGTCTCTGGAATCGTTCGATGCTCCTGGCGCTGGTGCTACCTCTGGACCAGATCCAGCGTTTGGTACACCATGTTCACCAATACGTTCTCGAGGACGAGATCTCCGAGTCCTGTTACGATTTCTGTTAGTTTGTGCAGTACTACCAGCACTCTGCTGTTGTGGTTGTTCCTGCGAACTAGCGGCTTGGTCTTGGTCCATATAAGATGAACTTCAAGTTGGGGGGGCAATTGGGGGGATCTGAACCTCCAAGTGATCGGACGTCTTGATGAAAAGGGCCTCCGTTGCTGACTCATCCCTGCCATTGGCATCGGAACCGGTGGCAGTGTTCGACGGAGGGATGTCATTGGCAGTGCTGCCGCCTGCGTCGTAGACGGGACTACATTTGACTCTTCCACCGAGTCATATCTTGAGAAGGTCAGATTTGACTGTACATGGCTGCACATTATCGAGGCAAACAGAAAGGACGCGGGGCACAGCGTGCTATCGCCGACAAAGCGCGACGCCGGATCTCTGGGCTTACCCCGGCTCGAAGCAATAATGGCGACGACCACATCACGGACTTCGACGCAGAGCGATGGGCGACACCGATATCAGGCGTGAAGTATAGGCCACACGCTCGGGCGGAAAGTGCACCATGATCCAGCTTGAACAAGAGCTCGCTCAGTCACCTCAAGCCGAAGCAGGATCCAGGCATTGGGCGAAGCGATGTCCTGGACAATAATTCGGAATCGAACTCGTATAATCTGCCACTGTCTCTCAGTGTGCCTTTCTAGACTATGAATTGAACGAACGGTCAAACCTGGTCTCCCCCAGACCAAAGAGTCGAAATAAATCGTTACTTCTCCACTATGGGTAAGCCTGCTCACAAACGCACCTTGGACGGACCCTTGGGTGGGGCTTCTCGCTGACTTGAGTCGTTCCGGGCAATTTCTTTAGCATTGTGCGAGTTTTAGGCAATGTCAAAGAAAATGCTTGGAACGCGAACGACGGCATCATGCTGGGCTGGACTTTCAAAATTACATACTTGCCCCATCGATCGCAGGTCGAGACCGGACGCCCAGCACAACACGGAGGAAAAATACGTCTTTCTGGCACAGGGCTAACCTAAGCGTAACGTTCAATGTCGGACGATGTCCTCGAGATGCACGTAACGTCGGAATCTAGACGGTCCTCGTCTGGGGTATAAAGACACTGTTGAAAAATCAGCGACCATCAGGTCAACAACCCACTCCTCTTTGCCTCTTCTCTTCTCTTCCACCTTTCCCAACTCTCTTATCCTCTAAAATGTTCGCCCGTGTCCTCGCTCTCCTTCCCCTCGCTGCTCTTGCCATTGCCACTGGTACCTCCCAGTGCAACACCGGCTCCATTAACTGTTGCAACCAAGTCCAGACGGTTCGTTTCCCCTTAGTCTCTATATATTCGTCGTTGTACTCATCGTTGATGCTCTTCGGTGTGCATATAGGCATCCCAAGCCACTCAGGTCCTCAGCAAGTACAACCTGGTGGATGTAGCCGCCGCCATCGAAGGTCTCGTTGGCACTGATTGCACGCCTATTACTGTCATTGGCACTGGTAGCGGTTGCACGGCCGAGCAACAGCCTGTATGTTGCACACACAACGATTTCGTACGCGGCAGCTTTTGTTAAGTATTCAATTTACTGATTCGGATTTGCCGCGACAGAACGGCGCTGTGAACCTCGGCTGTTCGCCTGTTGATGCCAACCTCTAAACGTGCCAGTGGAATTAGGGGGCTAGAGTTGACGAGTGGGGTGTCTGGAGTGGTGTTACTCGAGTTTAACATGCGCGCACACCTATTGTAGTCATACCATCAGGAAATTGGTGAGACTTTGACATACTCATATACTACTTCACCACCTAAATTGCATGAACCGTGTCTGCCTTTCTTTTACTGCCACCTGGGTGAGTTACATGCGGGCTCAGTTCTGAAATTTGGGTGACCTGATCTCGATGAATCAACGTGCGTGAGTTCAAGTTTTGTCATCTATCCAGCTCTCACCCTTTGGGAAAGGACCAAGGGAAAGCTCTTACAGAGTGCCCTTGCCCCAGATTCGTACGGAGGAAACAAAGGGCCCATGAGGTGCACGGCCAGCTTGGGCAGATAGAAAAGACCTCTTCACAGTGCACTTTAGACATGTAGGCGCGCAAAATAGATATGATGATTATAATGTACACATTAGTTGATGCATTAAACCGATGAACACCACAACGGCCATAGCAAGCTGCAGAACAGAATTCGACCAAATGACCATGACCCAAGCCCAAGAGATAAAAGTGAAGTGTGTAGTCGGACAAAACGGACGGACCGCAGCAAGCGGGGCAGAAAGGTGAAGTTACTCCCGTACTTTTGTCAGCCGCGAACGTATAAATAGAGGATGGGAGCCTAGGGGATAACGAAACCCTACTAGGCTGGAAGGATCCCAAAAGGTCGGGGGACACTCGCGATGGACAAATACGTTGAAGCTCGTCAGCCTCGGCGCACCAATCCAACACAAAGCCCCCCGACCTATGAAAGAGAAAAGTGTGTCATAAGTCGGACACGAGAAGCAAAACCCCCATCCCGTCAAAGGACGAAACCGGCGCCACCCGAGATGAAGGGATGGAGGCATGCGAGAAGTTGAGGAGAAATTGAATGGCTCATAATGAGCCGTGCGTCACGACCTGCGATCGAGGAAAAGGACTTGGTTGGTGGGCAATTGGTCTTGGTTCTGTGCTGAAGCGGGTAATGGTCGGTGAAGTGATCCCGGCGGAGGGGATATTAAGGTAGTAGTAGTGCATAGCGAGCTTTGATCCTGTCGATCGAGATTACCAAGGGTCGTGAAAGTCGTGAAATTCGTTGACGGAAGGATGAACTGCCTCGCCTTCGAGTGTTGGGATTGAGGGAGTCGAAGGAAAGGGGACAGGGCGATCAGTCGCGAGAGCGAACCGACTGAACGACTGGCCAGGTCATTCAGGCAGTTGTTTCTCGCGGGAAGCCGACTGGGTAACTGGCCAGGTCACTCAATCGGCTTCCTATCGTCGCCCGTGAGGTCATGGACAACTGGGATCGGACGACGGAGTCGGGCGATCCAGTTCCGGAATTTGTTACTTCTAGACCGTCCAATAGAAGCGCCGGGAGTGGGTGAACATGTCGCAACCAGCGTGGAAGGGGAGCTGATCACGGGAGAGGGGGAGCCCTTACTTGACGTCTTCCGCGTTCGAACAGAGCGAACGAAGGCGGAAATCTTCGCGAAGGGGCTCGAGGGTATCACTGGGATATCGGGTACCAAGGTCCGTTCGGGATCCGGCGAGAGACCGTGCTCGTGGTTGGAGAGAGCAACGGAAACGAAAGCGGAGGGAGAAGATGATGTTCCTGACGTGCTAGCGCCGAAACTAGCACCCCATTCTTCTCGAGCTTCGCTGTCGTCCATCCCGAAAGTGCCTTGTCTTACCCGTTCAGCAACGGAAGGTTCTTTGATCGATGTAGCAGAAGGAATCGGAGGGGGAAGACTTTTCGAGGGTCGCAGACGCCAACCCTTGCAACTGGTCACCCATTTACCCACACGATGGATCAGAGAGATCGCCCTCTTCGTGAACGGTGATCGACGGCGAGGCTTCACCATCGAGGGCGAGAACCACGAGAATTGTGGCAAAGGGTCGTCTTCTAGAGTGTAATACGCCCCTCGTTCGATGTCGTGGCAAACGTGGGCGCTCGAATCCTCGGACTTGGGAGCCCCCTTTGGAACATAAGGGGGAGCGAGAGTGCGATTGTCAATCTTCTCCCAGTCGCTATTGAGGGTGTTCAGAAGGGGTGGGGGGTTGATTGTATGATGTTGCACTCACATTCCATCAAAGAACGCGTGCGAGCGCATTTGCTCGTATGAAAGGCGGTCCATTGGCTCCTTTGCAAGCATCTGTACGAAATTTGTTTAGTCGGGATCACGGAAAGGTGGGCTGATCGTTACCTTGGTGAGCAGATCCTTGGCCTCCGGGCTCACGGTCTCTGGGCATACCAGCGGTGCATGACAGATCTGCTGAATGAACTCACGCTGATCATAGTTGTACCACGGTGCCTAAGCCGGACACGACTCGGAGGTGAGGACGGCTCCAATGTGAAATTTAATGGAGACTTACCTCGCCTGTCAACATCTCGTAAATGGTGATAGCGAGGGCCCAGTAATCGACCGCAAATCCGTACTTCTGCTCCAGCAAGATCTCTGGAGCCATATGGCTGAGCGTGCCGCAACATCCGCTGGTAAGGTACGGCGCCTGTGAGAGTCGGTTGGTGGACCCGTTGAAACAGTAGGGGGATTCGAGCACCGGGTTGCGAGCGTCACCATCCAGGTCGAACACCTTGGAAAGACCGAAGTCTGCGATGACGACGTGGCCGTGCTTGTCGAGAAGGATGTTCCCTGGCTTGATATCTCGATGAAGAACCCCCTTTCTGTGCAGGCTGAATATGCCAACCAGCTTCAAACGTTGTCAGCTCATATGTCCATGCCAAAAGAGAGAGTATTTACTCACCAGCTCGGCAGCGTAAAATTTGGTTATGTCCTGGGGGATACCATCCCATGCATCGATCTGCCGCTGCAGATCTCCTCCTGTGTGAAGTGCCTGAACCAGCTGTCAGCCATCGGTGTTCATCGAAACAGATCAGGTGACTCACCACCGCCATGTAATAATTGGCTGCATCATGGAAACTCGCAGCAAGCTGCAGCGTGTGCGAGTTCCCAAGAGTCCGCACAAAAGCGTCTTGCTCGCTGAGGATCATCTTGACATCGCGGGGCTTCAGGTTGCTCTTCCTGATCACTTTGAGCGCTACTTCTTTCCCACTGGTACGATCGACTGCCTTGTAGACCTTGCCATAAGCCCCGGCACCGAGCAGTTGGAGAACGTCGAACTCCTCGATGCAGACGTCGACCTCCTTCGACGAAAAGAATTTCGTGATCGCCGAGAAAGGTCTCCGTCGAGGGACAGACATGACCAAATCTGACCCGGTGGAGGAGAGCGCTCCGGAACGCTCATTCCACCGTATCTTCAAAGGCGCATGAATGGGGCTGACGGTGTTTAGCAGCTAAGTGAACGCGCAGGAAGTCAAACAGGGCAATGGCGATCGCATACGAGCTACTCACTCGAAGTTCTCGCAGGACGAACTCCCTGACCATCCCCAGGACGTTCATTTGCCTGCGAACGTCGAGGACCTCGAGATCATGGAACGAGTCTCCGAGGTGTTGCAGCATGTCGAGTTCCTCTGGCGTCGCTGGCGCTAGTGACGCATGAGGAAGTATACCGACGGGGGAGATGACAATGCTGGCGCTAGATGGCCATTCGGGGTGCGAGTACTTGCTAGAGCAGGTTTCCCCTGAGGACGAGGTGAGTGAGGAGCGTGTTGAGGCGGTTGGCAGAGGAGGAGCGGCCTTCCTCTTGACCTTGAAGGAAGACCGGCTTAGCTTGATGCCAGAAAGCATCTTGCCAAGAGCAGTCTACAAAATTGATTGCGTCAGTTACATCCGATCCCTGGGCATTTATCATTGAACTGACCCTCTGGGGCTGACGTCCCCCTTGGCCGTCGTAAAAGACTTCGATTGTGGCGATCATTGCGAACGTTGATTACTTGATGATCGTTGATGCAGCTACGATGGTGGGACGGACAAAGGAGGCATTCAGGGGGGAGGGGAGCTTATATCTACTGTCAGCCATGGTCTGATATGCAATTGATGCCAGCCTCCGTTTCAGAGATCGGAAGGGCTGTACTCGAGGCTGGACGTCCAGTCAAGATTAAAATCTTTAAACTGGTCCTGATAAGAATCCAGCGCGTAGCGGTCGCCCAGAGAGAAGAAAAACGTACGCTAGACCTCAGGAGCGTCTGAATGAGTCTTGTTTCGCGAAACGAGGTGAACGCACGCAATTTGGTGATATCAGCCTTCAGCAGCGGGAAACAGAGCCACCTTCTAGACGATGTGAGAATGTCCATCGCATCCTTGGCCTTGATTCAGCTCGTGGCGTCACAGAGTAACCTGAAGCTTGAATCGGCAGGCTGTCATCAAATTTGTCTTGCGGAAACCCTATGAATGATTTTGCTCCACGCGGGTAGTGGATGCTCCACCTGAATGAGTTGGAGTCCGATACTGGCCTGGAAGACTTCTCCAGCTCATTGGTCAAAAATCAACTCGAGCTTCCTTTGGTGAAGAAATCGCCAATGTACGGTAGAGTACAAGATCAATTGGTAGAACGGACTGACCTGAGGCAACTTGTTACTGGAAGATCCCTAGACCATTTCATTGACTCCGTAAAAGGTGAGACAGGATATACTTGAGAAAGAAGTGAGAACGATATTCATCAAGACATGTTCTGCGGAAGCCCACAGCGCGCTCTTAAGTGGAGAGTTCGAGCGCTGGAGGGAGGCGTGGTGGAGAACGCCGAGGATGCCGCGCTTTAGTATCGAGAGCTGTGGTAGAGAATGCTGCACTGGACAATAAAAGAACCAACAGGGCCAGGTTTCTGCTTGAACAAGCATCTTCGAGTTCTGAAACCTAGCTATGCCATCGTAGATTACACGTGGTGATTTACATTTGGGTTACTTGATGAAACTGAAGCTGTCCATAGCAAACCTTCGAAGTGGCACGGGCTTCGTGATGATCTAGGAGGCATGATTCTTACAGTCAGCACTTGGCATAAGCAAGACAACGATCTTGCTTACCCTCTCAGTCTATCCCCAGTGCTTTGCGATGGATCTTGAGGGCATGGTCTGGACTGAGGATGGTGGTTATTTTATGAAACTGCTGGGGTATTTTTGCCACGGTGATGATAAACCCATGTTGTCCGCGCCTCTCAGCAGCTTCGATCGAAATAAAGAACTTCTGCCATATAGGGTTGTTGGGGAAATTGACCATGTACTCGTCCAATGGACACACCCTATGCGTGATAGGGTACACGCACAGGTCCAGTTCGACTACCAATCGGTCACGGCAGTTGGGGAAATTCATTTTCGCGCGGATGACGAGCTGCATCAGAGAAATCTCGTGTATCTTCCATTCTTCACGTTCGATGGCGGCGATCAATGGAAGGCTTTTGCGAAGTGCTCTGGTCCCGTAGAGTCCTTGATGAGTGTTTAGGGCAACTTCCCAACCTTGGCAAAAGAGAATGACGTACCTACAGTCGCTCCAAACGCTTCACAGCTTGAGCGATGGGAGGCCCTCCAGTCGGCTCGTTGGCATTTCTTCGAGCAGTAACAAATCACCCTGCAGGCCTTGCAGCGATAGAGTGGGGGATCATCATCTCGCGTACACTGGAAGTAAATCTTAGTGGCGTAGGACTACAGAGGCAGAGAAATCTTACAAAGGGTGAACCACAGCTGTAGTCATAGAACGGGTCTAGATCCTCCTGTTCTTCCAGCCGTGAATACCTAGTCACAACTGTTTCCACATGAGACCACTCCTTGCGAAGTTTTACATCAGGTGAATCGCGCACGCGGATACCGCGACCCACGATTCTGCGAATGGACTGGTTCATAGCTGTGAGCACACTGCGATACATGAGAAACTGGGGGAGGATGCGTAAGAAGTTGATATCCCCTTCATCAGGTTCGGTGTCGTATCTGGGTGTCATTGTGGTCACGATTGTGTCCAAAATTCGCGCGTTGATCATCTCGCCAACGAGAGCGGGGGCATCCTCCGATTCTTCAAGTAGGAGGAGGAGATATCCGTAGCCAAAATTAAGCATCTGTCGCTTTAACGGAAGTCCTCTCTGTGGGCGTCGGTCGATGTTATCCCCTAGAGGTAACAGGAGTCGAGCCTGTAGCTGTCCAAGAGCATCGATGACGGTGGGGATAGATCCGCCGTCAAGAAAGGCCTGTCTTATTTCGACGTTATCATGGCTTGAAACGATCAAGAGCCGGGCAGTATGCGAGATCCCACCGGCGAGCATGACCAGGTAGGGTGACTGGTCGGCTCGTCTGAGCGACGATGGGCTGGTCGGGAGCTTCTTGAGCGCCGCCGTCGTCATGCGTATGAGTTTTAGCGCGGTGAGCACGAATGGAGTAACTCCACCGGCATCTTCAATGAAGGGAGAGATGTCTGTCCCAGACAGGATTTCGATAACTGCGGCTGCGATTGTGGTTCGCATGATGTCCATCGCTCCCTCGTCCCAAGGCGCAGAGCCGTGCAGAAAATGGGTATCCACGGATACAGTCCACAGTTGCATGAGTGTCCGCCGCACCTCGGGTGTCGACCGCACCAACTGTCGAGCTGAAGCGGAGTACTGACACAGGGCGCCGAAAAGCTCTCCAACTAGGCGTAGTGTTTCCATTTTTGTCAGCGAGTAACCTTCCAGTGTACCGGCAGCGGGGGCAGGCTTCATGATGACTTTGTATATTAAGAAAGACAGCCACGGAAATAGCTGATTCCAGTGCGACATCATGGCGTCCGTGATGATGCTATCTAGTAATGGGAGTGGAGAGCCCAACGTGCTGGAATAAAATGCCACGATCCCAGACAGGGACCACTTTGCCAGCATGATGGGCCGCACGGCATCCTGGCAAATATGCTCAGGTATTCTTGAGGGCTCCAGATGAACGTAGTAGGCAGGAAGTAAGATCTGGAGCTGCGCATGGTCCTTGACTGCACTGATCAGCTTCATATCCCGAACCGAACCACCAAGGGCCCTGGAAGCAGCATCCTAAATAATACCTTACGGCTGAGTGAAAAGAAAAAGCGACTTGGGAGGCAGACGAAGAACAGTAAGCTGCTTACCTGGATGACTTTCGGCAGGGATCTCAGGGCAAGCTTTTCTTGAGCGGTGAGCGTACTCATCTTTAATCATCTATCCAAGTTCTAATCACTTGTTAACCTACTTCCACGGGTCCACGTTTCACTGAGTTGAATGGTCCAACTTAGTCTCCCCTAGGCAATAGCATGCCTCAGACTGACAGTGACACTGGCAAATCATTGATTAAGACATCAATGCACGAAGCCCAGCATGGACCTGGGCACGTGTCACCTACATCATCATCGCCACTACCAGGAGTAATCAGTACTACAGCATCTGAGCTGAAAGGCCTGTGCTTGCCTCCTGACGATATTAGAGTAGCCATTCAACTTGTGGTCATTGAGCTGCACGTAGGAGCACCTTCAACTTGTGCCAATTAACGAAGGCAAAAACCCCTACGAAAGTAGCACTTGCGTGAGTTCGCCGCAATTTGTGTGATGGAGTTATTGTCTACGCATACTCACGGAGTCCGGCGACCCAGCGTAGCAGTCAGAGTGTAACCAGAGAGAGGTTTGTTGTCTGATTTCCAGACGGAAGGAAATGGTGCGCATGGTGACTTGGGAGCATTAAATTTGGACCAACGCTTCACACTTCACACAGCATCACAACACTCAAACTGAGCATTACAACAATCAAACCAAGTCCGTGCACGAGAAACATGACAGCGCCATATACAAGTTTTCGAAAGCATTTTCGAATCGCGTGAACTCGCAGCTGTCTCGCCTGTCTCTGACGAAACCTCAACAACACTCCACACCCGTTTCTCCCGCTGTCAATCTCCCGACCGAACTTTTGCTCGCCATCTTCCGACTAGTCTACAACCAGCAGCGCACGTCTCGTTATAGTTTCCACCACGACAAACCACCTAAGGTGATCTGGAAACACGAGGAGCCTCTTTTGCCGACGTTGTTCCCTTTTGCCCTTGCTGCCGTATGTTGCCGGTGGTGCGACGTACTTGCAGGCGTTCCAGAGTACTGGACACGGATGGTGGTCTTAGTAGACGAGAATCCCACCGACACCATTACAATTACTTCATGTTTGCAGTGGTCCGGTGACTTGCCACTGTCCGTGACCATCACGAGGGCAAATCTTGACCCAAGTCAACACGATGAAGGGGAACTCCAGCGATCACGAATCGTGTATGACCTGCACCGCCCACATCTCGCTCGTATCGAGAGCCTAACAGTGTCAGTCTTGCACAGTAGCGCACTCCCTGACATATTCACCGATCTGGACGGACCTGCTGGCCAGATTGAAACTCTCAAGCTTGTCAATGTTGTCGACGATGACTTCACAGTGACAAAGCGAACTTCGCCAAAGTCGAAAGGTCCCCTTGACGCTCCACTCCTGGACGCGTTGACAATTAGGGGGCACTGCTTCCGCGACAAGCTCTTGGGAAATTCACTGCAGACGTCCAGATTGATCAACCTCACGTCTATCAGCATTGCAGGTTACAGGCCCCCCGACGGAAGCACGGAGGGTCTTCATCTTTGGATGACACTCCAGACGCTCGGTCAGCTACCTCGATTGGACGACCTCACCCTCGCAGACATACGCTTTGACGCTAATCGTCGACGTTATACCGGACCCCCTATCTCGCTTCCACGACTTCACACCGTTGCTTTCGAGAAGCTTGCGAGCGTGGACTTGAAGGACATTCACTCAATCATAGAAGGCATACATCTCTCGTCTACAATCATCACGGACTGCACCGTCGAAACGTTCACAAACATCAACTCGACCGACTATCTCACATTCGAGCGCATGTCCCGCCAGGATTTGACGCTCGTGCTCGACAGCTGGTTCGGATACGTTCTCACCCTGCGCGGATCAACGTGCGTGGACAATCAGTTCTTCCGGGAGATGGCAAGGGATCTCGCCTCTGCCCCGGGCGGAACGTCGTATTTTGCGGCACCTAACCTTAAAGAGGTAGTCATCACAAATTGCGATAGATTTTCCTTGCCTGCTCTACGCCATTGGATTCAGCAAAGGCGCCGTTCTAATGCGGTATCATCCATACGAGATGTGCATGTCTCGGGTCGTGGCCCAGCTATCACTGAAGAGTATGCGGAGTGGTTCCGGGAAAACCTTGAAATGTTCACGTGGAACACTGTCCAGTCCGATGGGAAGCGGTATAGGGTTGATGCTTATAGTTCGCGAGTATATGTCATTTGAGCGACCTTCTCGTATATGTTTTCCAACGTTTTGGCTCTCCTATTTGCTGTCGTGTTTAGCGGCTAGTGCACTGTGTGCGAGCATTTCCATCATTTTCGAATCACACAGCACTTAACTTCCCCGGCTTCATAATGGGCGCTGTTGTACTTGACCCCGTGTAAACACATCAAGGTCTTACCTTGCATGTATCCATCTTCGATTGCTTCACAGGCTTGTTTTATATAGGTTAGACGGGCCACGCGTTGACGCAAGCCGGGAGGGCTGTGGGCGGACCACCAGGAGCTAGAGCGCTGTCCATCGGGGCAAGAAGGTTTCTTCCATTCACTCTTGTCAGGCGCTCAGTTTCGGTTGTTTTAGGCTGCCAGCATCCCTGCGATCTTTCGATGTTCCTCGGAGGTGTGTGTCTTACAGCCTGCATACCTTGCGCCCTAAATATATTCGCCCCTTGCTATCTCCACAGTACCATGCGCTTTACTGCTTGTCTGCCACATCTCTTCTTCGGGATCACATATTAGCTCACCACAGATGGATCTGATACACACCTCTTGGTGCAGGCAATCGGACCCTGGCTATCAACTTCCCTCTTGCCCCTAGTGTCATGCACTAAGTTTCATGAAAGCCACAGAGCACTCTAGCGCTCGTCCTTTGATTGATTGGGCTTCCAGCGGTAGGTTCGTATCGCCCAGAGCGAGTGGGAAACGTGCAGCCTCTGGGGTCCGATACCGTGTCACTAGCGCAGGACTGATCAGCGATACATCTCCTTCAGGGCTTCTTGTTTCCGCACACCTCGGATTGAACCTCGTAATATACGCTAATCTCTGCTATTCTTTAGAACAACTGACTAGCCTTCTCTCCTGTATAGTAGTCAAAGGGCCCTTGGTCTGGATGGCTTTCCTTTTTTGCCCGGTTAGTCCAACGACCGATTTTTCAGCTGCGCAATTTTGACGCATTTTCCAGTGTTTTGGAGCCTCGGTCGAGACCACTATCACTGAACCAGCCGACGATACTGTCGTCATTGCGTGAGTCAGAAATCATAATTGCAAGGCCCTGATACTCAGTGTACTTGTATTCAGTGTGATTGGACCGACCGGCTCGGGTAAAAGTTCGGTGAGCCTTTAGAATATGCATCATGATGGTTCTCCTTCGCTCACTCCGAGCAGTTTATTAGCAAGGCCGCCGGTAATCAAGAGACAGAGGTTGGACACGCCAACAACATATCGACACGCACAACCGAAGTCGTGGCCACTAAATTTAAGGACCCAGAAAGTGGTTTCACTATAGTCCTTGTCGATACGCCCGATTTCGGACATAACACGACAAAGTTGTTATCTGACTGGCTCAAGAAGAAGTACGTATACGTCCATAAGAGCATATGTGACGTCTCTGAACTAAACTTCAGCTACGACAACCGCGCATTCTTGTCTGCTGTACTCTATTTCCATCGAATATCAGACAATCGCGTCGTCGGTACGCCTTTGGTCAACATTGGCTTCCTTAAACAGCTTTGTCGAGAACAGAGAGCGTCGCAGATCATCTTGACAACCACGATGTGGGACTCGGTGGAAGAGTCGACCGGCCGTGAGAGGTTGAGCGAGCTCAAGTCGGACTACTGGAAGACCATAATCGAGGAAGGTTCCAGGACGTTCTCTTACTTGGATACGAAGGAATCTGCCCGAGAGTTGATGAGGATGGCGTTAGAGAATCAACGGGGCTCGTTGCGAGGTTCACGAGCTGGATAGCACACCCTTCCTTTGACCGAAACCGAACGATCTTCTTTTCTACGTATATGATGGTTTTTATGATTTAAAGCATGTTCTGCACTTGGGTTTTTGTTTCGTTGAGCTGCGACTAGTCGTCGACTCCGAGTGGGCTGGAGAAGCGCAAGCGAGCTGCGCTCTTGTTTGAACAGCATCCGAGGTTTGGGCACTATACCGCGCTAACTCTTGGGCTTGAGTCCATCTCATACATTCTCATACGTCCATCCCGGAGACTTTGATTTAAGCCTCATCCTGAGTGGATTCACGACTATAGGTAGGTAAATAGTAAAGAAACACTAGTCGCGGTGTCGACACGTATGTATACACCTGATAGCGCAAGAAAGAGCCCAGTGTGCAAAGTAATTTCGAGCAGATGAAACGCTCCATATTCTGTGGTACGTGCATTCATGACTCCATCCGAAGGACTTATCTGCTGACACAGACGAGTACTAGGTGGGGTGCGGAAGACTGGTTGCATCAATTGGGAAGTGATAGCTGTCTGATGGCCCGCTGTGTAGAAAACAATATGTATGGGGTCAGGTCCTCCCATTTCAAGTTGTAGATGCGGACCACTTACCGAACGGGTCTTTTTGAAAGAGAAGAAGAGGATGATACGCCTTGAGAGAGGGATCTTCATCCTCTTCAATTCCTCGAACGTGGTTTGCAGCTGAGCATCAATTCTGTCGTATTCTGCCCGCAGCTCCTTCGCTAGCGCAGGATTGTCTTGTGCTGCAGCTTCGTCGGAGAGCTGCTTTGTCATCTCCCTTTGTTCAACAAGAAGCTGTTGGAACCGAGAGTACAACGCCTTTCCAGCCGTCGTCTCGTTGAGCCGCACTCCCACTTCTACAAGCTCTTCTTGTAGCAGCAGCGCTTCCTTCGCATCACCGTGAGCGATTAGGTCGTCGATAATACCCCAGGCCGAAGCACCCGTGTTTTCAAATCGTGCGACGACCGCCTTCTGTCGTATAAGCGGCTCCCAGAATTCACCTTTCAACTGAGTCTCCCTATCCTCTGCCACTCGCCTATCCTTGGCCTTATCCCACATGGTCGTCACTAGTCGTACACGATTCGCTGCCGTATCACCGCATAGGTTGCAAAACATAGTGAGGTTTTTGCATACGGAGCCGGACATGCGATTGTCGGTGATTCGATGGAGATAGATCACCCCGGAAAGTTTGACGTGCCCTCGGTACCTTCGCACGCGTCAGGACCTATTCTTTTACCTCCAAGAGACGAACTTACGTCTTCTCTAGCCAGTTCGCGATTAACCTCAAAATCTCGCTATCCGACTTATACGTGTCATCGAATCCGGGCGTGTCAACAAAAACCAATTGTCGACCTTTGTATTGGGTTTTGAATGGCATAACGTCCTGGGTGCAAGATTGTAGTCCGCCCGCTCCGCGCTCCTCTTGGAGCCCAGTGAGTTGATTGATGAACTGCACGCTTTCTGTATGAGAGGTTAACTTGCAGTCCACTGTCAGCTCACATTACTTTTCCCAGACCCTGTTGGTCCCATAAACCTAGAACATCGTCAATGACCACTTTCGACGCTGATCTCGAAGAATACACACGCTATAACAACGTCTGTGTCCAATATGTCATCGACTTTGACCTTCGAGAAGAGCATCGTAGGGTAATCAAGTCTCGCGTCAATGGAGGTTCGCTACGGACTCTCAACGCAAAAACGGTGGGTCAAGAAGTAAAGGTAATGCGAACGATCCTTGACTTTCCTCTATCAAGCCTGCCACTTTGCCTCGCCTCATCGATGCGTGCCATCCGACGCACACGTGGACTAAGGTCCCCCGAACCCTTTCAGGATGAGATGTTTTTGGAAGCCTTATCGCCTTCTCGATCGATCAGTAAGCGAAGTGAATGTTTTTCATTTACGCCACCTCGAGCGCTCAAAATCTCCACCCGAGAAGACTAGTGATGAGCGCTAGCCCCTGAAATGAGATATATTCGGTCGATGAGAATATGTCCTCATGCTGGTAAGGATATTATTTCTGTTCGTTTCTGAAACATGTCATTCCTCGTGTTCTTTGATGTCAATAAAGCGGCCCAGTGATCCTCTTGGGATGAATTCCCTGGTTGTGTCAGTCCTAGTTTGTACCCCACTCCTGACTATTCGCTATCCGCGATGTCCGCATTCGAGGTATCTCTGCATCATTCTCCCTCTCCTTCACTGTGTCAGGAAATTCCTGTTGGTCGTGCCCCAACTCCTCCCCCCGCAGCATCATCCGTAATCCCCTCGGATGAAATCGCTTCGTCAACGATGTCATTATCGCAGGACGGTTCTGTCGAGAAACTGCCTTCGTCGATCTTGAACCCCCCAGCGCTAACAGAGCTCTCTACCACACTGACAACACCTCACCAAGATAGTCTCTTCGTCGACGTAGAAGAGGCGAAACCTGTGCTCACGTCCCCGAGCGAGCATCGATATGACACTCCCCCTTTTTGTTCTTCGCCTGTGGTCACCGATTTCGCGATCGACGAAAGCGACATCGTCATCGTGTAGGTGGTATATATCTCGATTGTCCACGTATCTCACACTTTTGGGACAGCATCATGGGTCCTACTGGAGCAGGGAAGAGTTCCGTGAGTTTTGTCGTATCAATAGGCACGTGGTGACACTGAAAAACACATAGTTCGTAAACCAAGCAGTGGGAAGACCCGAGGCAGTCGGCGTTGGTCATGATCTGAAGTCCTGTACAACAGACGTCCAGGCTGTCAGGTATCCCCACTCGGATGGGCACCGGAACATTGTCTTGGTTGATACTCCCGGGTTTGACGACACCTGCGTTTCTGATACTCAGATTCTTAGGACCATCGCGGACTGGTTGAACAAGACGTAAGTTTATCTGCAAGGTCTGAGTTCTTTCAAACTTATGAGCACCAGGTATAAGCAAAAAATCAAGCTGGCTGGTCTCCTGTACCTCCACCGCATCTCCGATGTCAGGTTTGGAGGGACGCCGCTCAGGAATTTGTCTGTTTTCAAGGACCTTTGCGGTGTGGCCAATCTGCAGAATGTCATACTCGTCACGACCATGTGGGACGAGGTCGGTGATTCTGATGGCTCTCTCAAAGAAGCGGAGCTAGTATCAAAGTTCTGGAACGGGATGATCCAGTTAGGTTCACGCACTCGCCGCTTCGACCGTACTCAAGATTCCCCTTGGGAAATCATCAATAGTCTTAATTTGAAGTCTCTCAAGGATCGCAAGCCTTTGCAGATTCAGCAGGAGATGGTCGACCAAGGTCTGCCGCTGGAAAAAACTACAGCAGGGAAAACCTTGCTTCGGTTGCTGTCCCAACTCTTCGACGACGTTAAAGGTTTTTTCAGAGGATTTGGAAAACGATCCTCTCGCAGAACAGCCGCCACCAAGAAACCCACAGAAGATAACCTGCGACGCCGAACTTTCCTCTCGAGAAGGTCTTCTACACGCAGCTCAGCGTCGTCCGCCTCGAGTGGAACTGACGACGCCGCGATATTTTCCTCGAGCGGTTCGTCCCGCGAGACTGATGCCTCCAGTATTCAAAGTTCCACTCGCGGCAGTTCCAGCAGCTGTAGTCTTAACGGTCGCAAGGACCTCCTAGCAACTATCACCGGTCTCAAGCTTGCCTACCAGATAGCTGATCTCGCTTCTATCCCATTCCTTAAAGGAGCTATCGGATTGGCCCTTAATATTGCCCAGTCTGTTGACGTGAGCACGCATAGTTTTCGATTAGATGTTGGCTGAATAGCTGCGCTTTGGGCAGACTATGAGTGGAACGCATCATGCTATCAATCAGGTCATCGAGAATGCTGGATGGCTCCTTGTTACGGTCACGGGGATTTCCAAGACGTCTAAACCGTCCAAGGAGGTAACCAAAGCAATCAGAGATTTCGAAAAGTAAGCCGTGCTCGGGTCCGAGCAGGCCACCACTGACTTTGGAACGTGTTTGTCCCCTTTGAACAGGGAGCTTCAGCGTGTACAGCAAATTGTCGTGAGCTTATCGAAGAGGAATCTCCTGGGACGTTTCGTGCTCCAAGACCTCGATGCTCGCGCCGTGCTTTCCTGCACCCAGTCGATGAAAGTTGCATGCGATGTACTCGGAGTACGCTCATCTCATGCATGCGCTCCCTCTCAACGCTGACGGGGATCACACAGCTTACGCTGGCCTTGAATCATAATCAGGCTATTGCCCGTATTGAAGAGCACCTGGGAGAATTGAAAGCTGGAATGGCATTGGTGCGTTGACCTTGTTTGTTTGCAGAAGACGCTACCCTCATCTCCCAACAAGATACGATGCCACTGCGGGCTCCAAGCCCCTCTCCCCATGGTCCAAGAAGCTGGACAAGAATGTTACCGTGAGGACGCCGCCATGATCAGCCCTGCCATAAATTAGACGGAGTCCACAAATATTATAGCTGTGTCCTAAGTTGCCATTCCCTCTTCCTGACGGCCTGGGGTCGTCTCAGTCCATTGATTTACTGTCTGACGGCGCTCATCATTAAGGTTACTTGCACCCTTGTACTGCTGCTACGGTTTGTACCTACTGCATTCCGATCGTGATAGGAAATAATAACGTCGATATATATCCGCTGGCGACCACCTGCCCTTGGAGAGGCGAATAAAGACGATACGAGGGGCGGGCCGTCGTACACTAGCACACAAACTGAGGACGAAAACATTCTGATCTTGCATTCGCTTACACCGAGTACATGAGATAGTCTACAATAATAGTAGGTCTATGCTTTTGGCTGCCTACACAGTCAACCCACTGCACTCCATTTAATTATCCAAGAGACGTCAAATTACATCGGGCCAGTGAACGCTCGACCGGTACCTTATATAGCCAACTATCCCTTCCCTAGTGAGCCTCGCCTCCTCCCTTAGGTTTCAGAATTCAGAAGCTCTTGTACAGCGTCCCATGCTGTGTCGGGGTTTCCCTCGAACATGTGGAGATACATGGAGGATCGCCATTTTACACGGCCGCCATCCAAGGACTTCATCTGATCCTGAAGACGCGACTTCCGTAATTCAATCACATTATCTTTGATTTTATCTGAGTCTTTGTCGAGGGTGGCGACAACGTGTAGTCGCTGAGGGACATACGCAATGCCCGAAAAGGCATTTGCGAAGGTGTTGAGATGTCGTTGAATAGCCTTAGGGTCGACAGCGGGGTCGGTGGCGATTCTGTGCAGGTAGAGAACTCCGACACGTTTACACTTCGTTGTGTATCTGCTGGACAAGGTTACGCCCAGATATTGACACAAAGAACGATAGCCTCACCTGGTTTTTATCCAGGTCTTCATTTTGTCCTCCGCATTGATGTCGTCGTCTTCTGTGTGGAATGAAGGTGTATCCACGAATACGATACTGTTTGGGCCTGAGTCGAAGCTGCATTTGAACGCCTGGACTTTCTTTGTGCAGGGGTGTTGGCCTTTACTGACGACAATCTTGTCGCTTTTGGCTACTTCACTGATGAACTGGAAACACCGTTTTAGAGAAACCTCTCGTACAGCTAGTGAAGGTTTTACCCAGCTCTTTCCGCTCCCTGAAGGGCCCACCAGGCTTTCAGATGTGTCGGTCAACCAGCCAAGGCGGAATAAGACCCAAACACGTACAATACTACGATATCCTCGTCAGATATCTTCATCGTCTCCGTCGAAGACGTGAATTTCTTGAAAAGATCCAGAAAGTTCATTGAGACGGTCGAAACAGCTATACGCCAGCTGGAATCAAAGCGAATCCGAGTCGTAGAAATGGACTTGCATCAATGCAGAGAACCCTAGTCCTCTGCCACCTGTACACGTGTTAACTTCCTCTACATCGTGAAGGGACCAGTGCCCCAAGCATTTAGAGTTCTATTTCGCCAGCCAATCGATCGTCATCACGAACAGCCTGGGCGTCTGTGCAGTGATAATCTGTGGAGAGCAGACTGGAACTGCCAAAATACCTTGCTGTAGGCAGCTACATTGGCATGGGGCTAAATTAATCCATGCCAGTGGAACCATATCTACATCTGGCATCAGTGGCCAGCCTACTGCCTATCACCGTGCTTGCGCCGGCAGCAAATACGTGAACCATGCAGCTAACATCATGTAGCTACCACGTTCACGTTCAAGTTGACCCTAGTTGACCCTTGAGTCCGAGAGCCCTGGGGCACAGTGCTCATGCCTTTCAAGGTTTGATTTTGACGGCAGTTTTTGCGGTGAAACACCCCAGCAATTGGCATCCGTTTGGCGAAGAACACCTTGCTCAGGCTCATGGAGTGACAAGCGCCTGTCGCATTGTCTCAGGCTTGTCTCAGCGCTAGACTTCAAGCTTTGGAGCAAGTTGCAACAAGTGATCAATTCCAAGGCATACTACCGCTCAGAATTTCACTAGCCTCCGATCATATATATGTCTCTGGCCCAATTCAAGCTCGTGGTGGTGACCGCGGTGTAGCTTAAACGATTGTCGTTGACCTGGGGTCCTGGGCACCTGCCGGTGGACTAGCGGTTTGATTGAACGGCGATCTCATCTTGGAGAAACCTCATGCCCTCCTCGCTGCGTCCGAAGCTTCCGGTTTTGAAAGCCTCATGCTGCGGTATGATTCATCGTTCAGATCACCATCAAGGGTGCCAGACGTGCATCACTACATATTCTTTGTTCGTCGGGCGCTTTTCGTAAACTTTAATACTGCCTTCATCGATGGACCTTGCATCTGTCCGCATGCATAACGCGAGGTCCCGGGCAACTTCTTCGTGGTCATACTGTTCTTTACTAACGTTTCGACTGTGCCACTGAGGAGGTGCGGCACTTGGATGTAGGTGGATGAGCCTCCCTTGTATTATCCCTCTTGCACACTTACTGTTTGCTACCACCATTCACAGAAACTCCTGACATTGCTCACCACTACGCTTTCGATACCATAACTTGACTGAACAGAAGGTGAGTTTGTAAGGTCGATCGGTCTGGCACTGAGCCGAGTTCAACACCGGCTAATTAATTCGTCGCCCTTCAGCCTAACTATGCACCGCTTGTTCCAGGTGAGCTCAGGTTTTTCCTTCACTGTGTCGCCGATGCTGAAAATTCCTCATTAGATCGGTCGTAAATATGATTTTCGCTCGAAATCTAACGGACCTCGTTCAAATTCTGCTTCCCCGCTGCTGGAGAGCAGCACGCCGCGAACGAAAAATAACCGTGTAGAAAAGGTCCAAGAGCCTGTGGTAACATCGGACGATCTTGTAACAGACGACATCATAATTGCGTAAGTCAGGTGAATTATTTTGCCTACCGTTCGTACTCAATGATTGTGACGCGTAGTGTGATTGGGCCAACAGGTTCTGGGAAAAGCTCGGTGAGGCGGCCAAGGCTACGCCAAACTTCCTATCTGATGCCGTCGATTAGTTCATAAGAAAAGTTGCTGAAATTCAAGAAGAGGACGGAGGACACGTTTGGGAATCATGTACGAGCGAAGTGAAGGCCACCTCGTTCATGGATAAGAGGAGCGGGTTGGATATGGTCCTGGTCGATACTCCAGGTTTCGATGACACCACCAAGACCGAATCGGATATCTTGAAGATGATCTCAGAATGGCTCAATGCAAGGTAAGGGTGCGTGAAGCTGGGTTTGCCTTTCTCACAGTTCTTTCAGCTACAAGAAACAAGTCCTCCTCGCCGGCATATTGTATTTCCATCGAATATCGGACGACCGCACACCACGCATGTCTTCGAAGAACCTCCGCGGATTCAAACAATTATGTGGGGAGACGGCACCGGAGCGGACAGTTCTCACAACGACGATGTGGGACGAGGTAGAGGAGTCCACAGGCATCGAGAGGCTGAAAGAACTCGAGTCGAGCCACTGGAAAGGGATGATTACAAAAGGATCGAAGACGTTTCCCTACAAGAACACCGCAGAGTCCGCCCAAGACCTGATCCAGCTGGTTATAGCGAACGCGGAGAAGAGGCGGGGGAAAGGCCAAGAGCCTGCGGTTTCGGTGACATTGGACGATCTCGCAACAGACGACATCATAGTTGCGTGAGTCGGGTTCAATGTCTTGTCTTCTGCTTGTGCTAAGTGATTGTGACGCAGGGTGATGGGGCCAACAGGTTCCGGTAAAAGCTCGGTGAGACGCCCAAGGCAATGCCAATGCTTTCTATCTAATGTCGTCGATTAGTTTATAAGCAAAGTCACGGGAATTCGAGACGACGGCGTAGGACATACTTTGAAATCGTTTACGAGCGAGGTAAAAGCCACCAAGATCATCGACAAGAGGAGTGGGTTAGACATAGTCCTCGTGGATACTCCGGGTTTCGATGATACCAACAAGACCGACTTGGAGATCTTGAATATGATCTCCGACTGGCTCAACGCAAGGTAAGTGTGCTCGACGTCGGGTTTGGCTTTCTCAAAGTGTCCTTTAGTTACAAGAAGCATGTCCTGCTCGCTGGTATATTTTATTTCCATCGAATTTCGGACAACCGCATGGCGGGCACGCCTTTGAAGAACCTTCGCGTCTTCAAACAATTATGCGGGGAGATGGCGTTGGAGCAGATAGTCCTCACGACGACGATGTGGGACGAGGTCGAGGAGTCCACGGGCACTGAGAGGCTGAAAGAACTCGAGTCGAACTACTGGAAGGGGATGATTATTGGGGGATCCAGGACGTTTCCCTACAAGAACACCACAAAGTCCGCCCAAGACCTGATCCAGCTGGTCATAGCTAATGCGGAGAAGAAGCGGCAGGTTCAGCTGCAGCAGGAAATGTCTGATCTGGGCAGGGAGCTTCGAGAGACAGGCGCCGGTCAGGAGCTGTTTTCTCGGATGGAACTACTCGCTGAGAGGCAGCTCCTGCTTTTGCGGAAAATTAACGCCGAGAAGAAGCGAGCCAAGGACCAAGGTACCTTGGTCGACCTTCAGAGAGAATACGACGAACTGCGAACTTCAATGGCTCAGACCTTGCGCGAGATGCATACTCTGAAACTACCGCTGAAGAGACGTATTATTCGCTTTTTCGCACAATCGAAGACAGATGAGTGAGTCAGGCCACTTGACTGCCCTTGCTATCGCAATGTCTAACTTTGTCTTGGCAGTCTCCCAAAGTGACGGGATCACAGATTATCCACTACCTTTACTTATTCTTCAGGGACTGTTGATATGTGACGTCCTGTAGTACAATATATCTTCCGTCACGGTTAGGCGGTGTATCTGGAGCGGATGAACTTCACCGAGGTGTTTCTGTTACTGTGAATAAGAGTGAGTGAGTGCCCCACCGTCTTCAGCATGAATTACGATGTGGCATCATCGCCCTGCGAGGTTACGACTAATCGTTGCGGGAGAGATAGTTCAAGGAAGTGTAATCAGATTATGTCCTTAGGCAATGCGGAAGCACTACACGGATATACAAGTCGAGGTATGTATGAATATATGGATGCTAAGCCACATTTATGGTGCTCGTGTTAAAGTAGGGAGGGTACCGTATAATTGGAAAGTCATTGAGAATTACTTGCATGTGATGAGATTTCAGTGAACTGGAGGTTGTAAAGTCTTGTGCAGAAAGCAAGGATGGTAAAATGGGAGTTTAGAAGCGTAGGAGGGAAAGGCTAGGTGGAATCAAGGAGGTATTGTAGTGCTGAGCGGATAGCACCTTACAGTACGTTGCCACGACCATCAAGACCGAACACTGAAGAATTATCGAGTCAGTGACTTGAGGCAGAGGACAATGATCCGCACTTACAATTGGCGAGCTCGCGAACGCTTAATCCTTGAGGGATATGTCAGTACCTAACAAAGAAGCCTCAGGTGAAAGACTTACGGCCAATCTTTTTGCCTGTGCCTTCGCCGAGACTGCCGTCAGCCAAGTTTTTCTTCCGCTCTTGAAGAGCGAGAACGCGGTCCTCAACAGTGTTTTCAATAACCAAGCGCTGTACGAAAACTTCTTTCTGCTGCCCGAGACGATGGACGCGATCGAAGGCTTGACTCTCGATAGCCTCGCTCCATCCCAGGTCAAGGGAGATGACACCTAGCCAGAATTATCGGCCTGCAACTCATGGAGAAAGTAAGATAGGAACTTACGGTTCGCCCGAGTGAGGTTGAGACCCACACCGCCACACTTCAGCGACATCAGCATAACGGTGGCCTTCTCCTTGGTCATGAAGGCGCGCACGGCTTTGTCGCGTTCGGGGCGATTCATACTACCTTGGTACCTGCGCGTCAATGTAAGCATGGGTATAAGTATTAGAAGTACGAGGTTCACGAACTTAACATGGCCAATCTGATTTTCGGTCAGATAGTCCGAGACTAACTTGAGCGCCTCCGTCCACTGAGATACCACGATGGTCTAGTAACCACGTCAGCTCACTGCCCTTTGTAGCTCGAGTCGCCGAAGGCTTACCTTCTCGTCTGCGTTCTCCTGGGCCCATATCAGAAGGTGCTCCATCATTTTCTTGGAAGAGAAGTCAGGAACCCAGTGCGATAAGTCAACGAGCCTGAGCCTACCTTCATCTTCGTGGAAGGAAGGAACCGCGACATCATCTTTACTTGACCAGTTGACGTCACAGCATCAGGACTAGCTTGGCCGAAAATAACATCCTTCTCGTCTTCTTCAAAGTCATCGTCCGAATCTATGACCATCTTTCTCTTCTTCTGCAGACGCTTCTTGAGATCACGACGAGCGTCCTTCTCATCCTCGTCCTCGCCATTCTCAACGATAAAGTCGCTCATATCGTCATCATCGTCGTCATCAGAATCCATCATGTAACGTTTCTTCCGCAGGCGTTTCGTGGCGCGCCCTTTACCTTTACGATCGTGGCGGATGAGTTCAGATACCTCAAGCATCTCGACATCGGAGTCATCATGCGCCGCTCGGCGAGAGGAAGAGTTCTCGGATAACTCATCGTCGGTTGGCTCGAACGCCTCGCGGACGAAGATCTTGTCCGCTGACACCGGTGACCGGCAGCTCGGGCCTGCGAGAGAGATTGGTACAGCATAGTGATCGATGCCTGTCCTACTCACAGGGTTTCTCGTTCCCCTTGTACTTGTTTGGGTCCTCTGGATCTTGGACGAAGGGGGTGTTGAGGACGTTAACGACACACTCCCGACAGAAAGCGTGTCCGCAGGCCGTCACGACAGCATCTGTGAACGCGTCCATGCACACTGGGCACTCCTCGCCCTCGATGGTTGCATCCACAGACTACGAATGGCGTTATCAAACCACTATCAATTGACGTGGTGTTGCACCGACCTCTTTTTCAGCGCGCATGCGAATCTTGGCGGCCTCCTTGTATTTGGCCTTCATCTTCGAGACGAAATCGGATGAGACAAGGTGAGTTGCTCGTGCCATCTCGGCTTTCAAGTCACGCTCTCCACTGAGCTGGTCCGAAGCGATCAGAGCATCACATGTCTCTTGAATGAGGGCGGGGTGAACACATATTTGCCTCAAACGAAGCAACATCACCAACACTAAGTCAACGTTAAAACTTCCAAAACCATGAGTGCTGGTGACAACAGACCTTGGTGATAGTTCCTGATCGGAATGTTAGACGAAATTAGTTAGGTGTAATGCGTCAAGCTTACTTCAAGACAGTGCCAGCACGCAAGAAGCGGTTGAATCGAGCTTGTGACTTCGCCTCGACCTGTCGACATACCCATGTCAGCCTTTAGTCACGTGCATCGGGAAACCGACTTGCCATCAGATAGATCTCTCTCTCCTCTTGGGAGAATTCGAGCTTCTCCATCTCTATGTGCTTGACAGGAAGTTCGATAAGCTTCTTTCCATCGAGGAGAGAATCTTTCTTCCGGCGAAGAAGGATGAGTCTGAAGATCGCCTGCAGCCTTGAGCTCGCCAGATCCGCTGAAGCAATTCGTTAGACAGCGACGACGGGCGAGGAAAAGAAATCTCACGTCGCTTTTTCTCTAGTCTTGCAATGTGGGAGTTAAACTCCTGCCAGTCGTACCAAGGTCGAAGCTTGATGAAACGGAAGAGGGCGTAGGCATCGACGAGCCCATTGACGATGGGTGTCCTGTGATCCAAAATCGGGGTCAGTTCCTGAAAGACATTACATGCAATTAAGGAAAACGGACCCTGTTAAACCCCAGCGATAGGTGGATTCCAGGTCAGTAACCGAACGGGAAATTCCTAGCGACAACTCTCAATAATACGCATGAAGGGAGAGCACAATACATACTCGTGCGGCGGTTCCTGATGTTCTGGGCTTCGTCAATAATAACTCTGTACCAGGTAACCTGGAACAAGAGGCCAACTAAAAATGGCGATCAATATCTGTGGCCATCGATGCGTGGGGTTACGCACGTTCGCGCTTCTTCCTCCTCGTCTTGCGGTCATCGTCAGAATCAGACACGATGAACGAGTCCTTCTTTTTTTTCCTCAACTTCTCTTTGGCCAACTGCTCGGCCTCAAGGTCGGGCCATTCCAATGCGAGGGTCTGGCGAGAGTGTCAATAGGGGTCCTCGGGCATTGGGGAAGGAGCACATGCGTGGTACGTGGTAAGCACAACATCGTATTTCATCAGTTCCTTCTTGTTCTTAGGTTTGCTGGAACCTGTTCAAGTTGTATTAGCGATTGCAACAGTTTTCAACGACAAAGTCACGTACCATGATAAATAAGACATTTCATGCCGTTCGTCGTCTTCGTCTCAATCTCCAGCTTCCACTGGTCCAAGAGGGCCATTGGAGCCACAATGAGGTTCGTTTTGCAAATTGGGTCATCAGATGCATTGGCGACCATAAGGGCGATGATCTGAACCGTTTTCCCCAGACCCATCTCGTCACCGAGGAGACCACCTTTGTCGGAGGACTTCTCGCGCTCTAGGGTCCAAGCTACTCCAATGGTCTGGTGAGGCATCAATGATATCGCCATTCCGGGCAACAACTGGTATTGGCCAGTCAAACCAAGCTTCTCGAGGGCTTTGTCGACACTCGCATTTCCGTCGAACTGCTCCGCATTACCAGCGGCCATCAGAAACTTGCTGATGCTGAGGGGTTTAAACGCATCAGGCTTCTACTGTTTGTCACAAGGAGGAAGCCGCTCACTCGTCGGGGTTCGCCACAGGCCCAACAAACCTATCCTTTCCGCGACCGTAGAAGTCACCATCAGAGTCAAACCGTTCATCGCTCCACGCTGGGTTAACCAACCCATCCATATGGCCGTCCATGTCAGCGTCGGATTCGTCTGAATACCCCCGTCGATAATTGGTCTGTTCCATGCGAACGTTGGACCCAGAGGCTACAGGGAGATTAAACATTTTCACATCCGGTTCGGTCTTGGGAATGACGGGTATGTGGAAAGGTGGAGCACCCATTGCTCGTGTACCAATGGATGACGGCATGGTCCGAGCCAGTGCAACACCCGTACGATCTAAATTTGTTTGGAAAGCTGCATGACCATGCTGCAGCGCGCTGAGCTGGGGCATACTCTGATTCAGCAGCATGTGGGATGCGCTGTGGGCACTAGCCTGGCGATTTACCAGTGGTGGGGCGACGTGGGCAGTCGAAGTAGCGTTAGCGTCAACTAGTGTGAGGGGGGATTTTACAGGATCGAGTTTTGCGCGTTTCGATGGGGGCGGAGTGCCAACGTTGTCTTCGGTCTTATGGTTCTCAACTCCGAGATACACGAGGGTGGATGATTGGCGCTTGCGGGGAATGGTGGACTCTACCGGCTCTGGTTTGGCGAGCGAGCGAACGCGTTTGCTGCTCGCATGAGGCAGCACAGGCTTCACATCCACGCTGTCCAGGGGGAGAGCACTATGGGCCGAGATCTTGTCCAAGTTGGCGTCGAGCTGAGCGAGGAGACTCAGGCGGGCGGGTTTTGTGTCAGGCGCCATTGATCCTGGCGACACAGCCTGTAAGGCAATGAGGGAGAGGGTCGGCTTTCATTAATTGATAGGACGATTGTGGACATACCTTTGCTTCTCCCGTTTTGGAAGACGCAGAGCGCTGAACGAGCATGGTCCGTTCTTGGTTAGAACGTCCATGGAACACGGATCTAACGTGGTCCTACATAGCCAATGTCAACGGGCAGACGCGATAGGGTGAACGTGACAAACCAGATAATTTTGCAGTGAGCCGAAGCCCCTTTGTTTCCCTCCATCTGGGAGACCATGTTTGGGACCAAGCACGACCTTCGTCCCGGCACACGGGACTTCAAGACAAGTGACGATGCCATCTGAGCGGATATATGCGTCAGTGGTTCCATTGCCCAGCCGCACACAAAAGACTCACACGCATGAGATGGCTGTAACGCTACTCTGAACTGATCAACAATGAGCCTTGGCGGTGCGATGAGATAATAAGATCCAGTTGACTCACATTGTAATCTGCCTTGATGGCAGAGAGCAATTGAAGCTCGTTGAGGTAGTAATCCGGCACGGCCGAGGGCTATTTTCGTATGAGAACGTGTTGACCGCGCAAAAGACGCCGTGACAACGAGCGTCAATCAAAGAGACGCGTGCTTACCCTCGCACTCGGATGAATGCCAAGCTGTGCTTTCGCAGCGGTCAGGAGGGCTGACCGCTGTGCAGATTGTTTAGGCATAAATGATGATACAGAGTCTATGAATAATGTAAATAAGTAAAGGTAGAGGGGCAGGAAAGAAAGTGGGCGGGAAATTAGATCCCTTGACGCGTCGGGCGCGACGCGACTTTAAAGCGCGTTCTATTTGCCAGCGTTTGGACCTTCGGGAACGACCGACGCACCAGAATAGGAAACCCCGCCTTTGTCCATTTCAAGTTAGTTCGATGACGATGACGCTGACTCCGAAAAGTGCTTTGACTCGGCTTGCTTTGAGCAGAAGGTATTTGCTTTGTCTTCAACGTGGTAACCTTCTGTGCGGTCGATGTTGGTGCTTTATTGTGGGTAAAATCTGGGCCACTGGCGATAAGTATCTCTGCCAGGTATTTAATTGGAACAAAGGGGGATATTCTTACGGTGACGCGCGCTACAAAGAGATCTTGGTTGAAGGATGGTTGCAGCGATTGCAAGCGCCAGCTTTCTCCGCCTTTTAAATACTCATTACTAACGCTTATCGCGCTAATCAAGCCCCAGCTTTAGGCATCTTCACGGGGCGCTGAGGATGCTCAACCTGTGGTCTTCCCGTTTTCTCTGCCGCCCATCTGAGCTGCACCCCATGAGCGCTTCTCCGTACCGGCAATGCTCCTTGGCCCACATCCCTTCACCAAACCTCACTTATCACACCATTCTATCGGGTGTTTCCGCGATGTTACATTCATCTAAAGGAACACGCGTTTACAGAGCTGCCCGTTATCTTTGGGAAGCAGAAGCAAGAAGCCTCAATGCGACAGCAATGCTGCACTCGCAGGGACACGGACAGGAACGTTCCTCCCATCCACCGCTTCTACAGCACGTATCAATCTCATTCCATAAACTTATAAGGCAGCAGCTCTATATCCGCCAATTATGAAGCGGAATCAGACTCTGCGACTCACCGCTGTAATTTTCCACCGATGTGTCTGGTGCCATAACACCGCAGTGCTGTAGTTTCGATCCCTTCACGCGGAGTGAGCCCCAGGGGGTTCAAATTTTCCTTTGTTGCTTCATGAATCCGCCCCACGGATGATAAAGTACAAAGTTATCGCGCGGCCTATGTTCATATTTAATACAGCGGTAAATACAACACAGGGTCTTGCTCTCCCACGTGCAGAGGCATCTCAACCCACACCTCGATCTCATGAATCACTGCTCCATTTCAAAGACAGCGCCCGCGCTAGGGCAGTCGTAAACACCAAAAATCCGCTCTCATATGCAGTGAATGCATCCCTCCCTCGTGGCTGCAGATGGGCAGCTAGCTAGAATAGTCTGTGCACCGCTCCCCTTTGTGCTCGCTGGAGCGGCGAGGGAAGTCGGAACGTATAGCCCCTTGAGACACGGCACCATCCTCGGTTCTGAGAAATCATCTGAGAACTCGCTGGACTTGAGCTTATTGGCAACCAACGACGGTGCTGTGAGACGCGATCGTCGAAGGGCACCGCGAGAGAATGGACTCAGAGCCGTCCCCGTGGCCAACGACAATTCTCTCCATCATGACCCGGAGCACTAGCGCATACATTTGCGATGATCATTGACTTGGATACCTCAAAGGTGGCTTTGCATGTCCCGTCCCTCCCTGTCGACGGATCCCAAACCTGCATGATGCCCTCCTTTAATCCGCTCACCAGCTCCTGAGAGTCAACTGAGAACGCAACAGCTAGTAACAGGGGCAGTCCCTGTAGATCAGGGATGTCGCTGTTGAACTTAGACGGATCCCTGATCCCGCATATATCACGTTTCAGCGGCTTCACCACTGTCTCGAAGTAGAGCTGTGCCATGAGGCGGTGGTAGACAGTGGATCGACAAAGTATTTTCGCGAATGCTGTGGTGTGACTAAGAAATCGTACTTCTCTACAACAGTCTGGGATATCGCTGACGTCCCCGAGCCAGGTCGACCATTCAACCAATAGGCTGTTTGTTCAGTCGAAGCTCCCATCCATGAGTCCAGCTTAGCAAACAGCGCGTCGCGGGTGCCTTCCAGACATCTAAGCGCTGGATAACGTTGCGCAGAATTGTAAGTAGCGCCCGGTGCACTAGCTTTCTGCAAAACCTCTAGATCTGGTTCGTTGTACATATAGCTGACTGTTAGCGATAACCAATCAGCTGGCATAACTCACATGGCCGAGAGACTTGAAAGACTTGATTACCATGAACGATAGTATTGATGGTTTGACTACCTTGTACTGTCGTTCGAGAATTGTAACATTGGTCTCAGTGAACTTCGCTGAAGGTCGAGCGGCTACCGTCGATGTTGGTAGAGTTATTGAACATAGCCGAACACGAACACTGATGGGTAGGTTTTAGTGACAGTGGCGGTCAAAGAATGACAACGTGAGAGACAAGGAGAGAACAGGTTAACTCAAAGTGGGAATACCATGTCCAGTCTACCATGTCCCACTTGTCTTGATCATATCGCGACCAACTTTGAACTCGCCCTGTCAACGCTGTGCTTACCGCCTGATGAGCGCCCAGGACAAAGTGGATTGCCAGACTTCGCGTGCGATGCGGCTGCTTTTCCCTGGAGTCAAAGCGACAACTGTTCAAGCCCCAGCCTCAGGGACGGGAGCCCAAGGGCTGAGCGACTGGGCGGAATGCAAGCAGGTGAGAGATTGGTGACTCTATAGATACATGGGGGTGATGGGAGTAAAACGATGCTCTAATAAGCTTGGGTGTGGGGACCACAGGTCTACTTGGACCCAGAAGACTTCTTCAGCTGTGAAAGAATCTTGTCCACCTCGGCGATATTTCTGTCAGCGAGTTTTTGGAACTACGACAAATATCAGTAAGAGCTCGACTCTCAAATCAAGATTATGAACCTCCTCATATTCAACCGTGCGCTTGGCGTATCCGCCCTTCTTGATGCTCGCGGCGTAAGTCTTGCGAATTTGAACACGAGTATCTTCTGCCATGCGCTGGGCATTGACTACGAGTGCATTACGAGCCTCAACGGTTGGTCTTTAAGTGACAAAATGTCGACGTCTGTAAATTATTTCTAGAAGTAGAGACTTACTTCGGTATGGGTATCTTGATAGTACGAGAGTCTTGTCTCTGAGGGACAATGTTTGGCAGTTTCGCGCTATAGATACCTTGTTCAACAGCTTTCAGGTTCTACCAGGGCATTAATAAGCTGAAGGAAGGCACTAGTATCTTTACCACTGCCCTTACTCACATTTTCATCGAACACGGTCACTATTAACATTGAACCATCCTTGACACCAACCGTGGCCACTTCTTCGAGTCTCACAGGGTCACTCTTCTTCCCGTATGCTTCGACGCGGACTGGCGCGAGGAGGGCGGGTGTGACGCGTCCGCTTGCACGTGTCTCGAACCCAGCAACTTCTTTACGGTACCATTCGACAGCTGTGGACATTTTGCCCTCGGCTTTGGAATACTCGGCGCGTGCTCCCTCGGATGCTGAAATTTGCTGCGATGCTGGAATGAGGGTTTCGGTGGACATGGCTTTTGATTTGTGCTTAGAGGCGTAAGTCCGGAGGGGGGACATTAGGGACGAGCGGCAAGGCGCGTACTGCATAGCCTGGAGTGAGGCTCTGGACGGAGCATGAGTATAAACGGCATTGAGACTGAGAGAAGACAATCTGCAGCCAGCTCGACGCGCTAGCTGTTGGATGAGTGTCAGTGACATATTTGAAGATGCCAGGTCAAAATTTCAAAGTAACACTAAGGCCCTTCACGCGTACTTCTTTGATCCCGAAGCTTCCCGAAATAGCCAATTGGCCCCTGTCCACGCTTTGCAAGGTATGACACGGCGTAAGGGTAAACGGAATATTTGTTTTCCATCTCCTTCCGTCCCGAGCGCCTCACCTGCGCCCAAACACCTCACCCGCGCCCGAACGCCTCACTCGCACCCTCCCTGGATGCCTCACCCGCGCCCTGGACACCTTACCCACTCGAGTACATGTAAAGTAGTGTAGTTTTTAATATATTTTCCCCCCTAAATCAAGCTATTATACAGTGTGTAATCAAGCATACTAGTAATTAAGTGAATTAGGAGTATAACTGTGCAGGTCTGGTCAAGTCTGGGACAGACTTTGGGGTGCTGTCCAGAGCTAGCCAGCTAGGTACCTTGCTAGGGATGTCTGGGAGGCCTGGGACCCTAGCTAGCCCTGTCCAGCGCTGTCCAGCTGAGGACTAGTTTGCTGATGTGAGGTGAAAGTGGCGATCAGGAATCCAAGGTAAGGTGAGGTGTACGGCCACTTGACTCAGAGGTGATCGAGGTGGTTAACCAGAAAGAGAGTGTATTGTACTGCTTTGAACCCGGGCAGATTATGATAACTACCACTGCCGACTACGAACAGACAATCCTCATGTCACTAGCGTTTGACTGGTGCAAAAAGGCAACCCACAGAATTGCGAATCCATTCCCGCACAAGAGAACGGTCGAGCTAGCAGCACGGCCTCATTGGGTCTCCGATTAACCGGAACCAATGTTCCAAAATCGAGGATATTGAAGACGACTTGTGAGTGCTTGGGCGTGCTGCACCGTGGTTGTGGGCGGTCTGCATAAATAACATTCTTATCAGTCATGTTATGGTGTGAAGTGGCCCTATGGAGGAAAGGCGCTTCGGCTCACCTCAACCTCGGTAAAAGGCGACCTTAACTTCCGGCAGCACTACTGATACGTGGACTACAGACTGTACCAAGCTCTCGTATAACGGCGCTTGGGATACTTTCCAACTCAAGAGTTCGTCGGTGAATCTAGGACAAGGTCTCCCTGATGGCAGACCCATCGCGCTGCACTCAAGTTATGACACGCTTGCAGATTGTGAAAGAAGATTAGAAAGAGGGAATTCGGAAGAAACCATTTCTCCGGCCGCAGTGTGGTAGGTGGACAAGTTAGCCTAAGCATCGGGCAATCAACGTGCTGCGAATGTTGGGTTCACGAGATGTAAGGTTAACCTTCCTTCCCATATTGTCGTGACTCATTAGTACTTGGTGGGCGGTAGCAAACAGATGGAGTTGCGACCACACCTATGTTCGTTGCCACGAACCACATGGTGGCGAATAATCCGAGTCCTGCATGTCCTTGGCAGATTTAAGCTGTATTAATGTGGCGTCTGCGCGGACTCATCAAACATTGGCCGCATCAGCATTAATTCAAGGCAGGTCCATCAAGGCGCCACGAGGCGCGAGCTGCAGCCTCGTGCTACCCGCCATCTAGTGACTTGCTGGGGACTCACCGGTTGGACTGTCCAGGTTGCGATATACTCGCAGTTGCTACATTGGCACCTCCGAGTTCAAGTTTACACCTGACACCACCTACCTATGTCGGAAGCAATCCAGCGGATTCCAGCCCTCTGGATTCTGGAAACCTACTCCATGCCGTCACCGGTTGGTCAGTTCTGTTATGTTTATCACAGCCTCTCACATCAGTGCTTGACCTATGAATGAAAGCAAGAAGCGAACAACGATTTATCTATAAGCGAAAATGCTGGGCTTAGTAGGAGGGGTATAAGGTGTTCACTACCCTGAGAGCTTCCCCGTGCACTCCCATATCGACGTTCACCAGGAAAGGATGGTTCTCTTGAGCAGCTTGTTCGCCACGACGGCGCTCCTCGCCACCGCTTATGCTCATGGTGTTCACAAGCCCGAAGACCTGGTGAAGCGTGATCTCATGTGGAGTAACCACCAACGCTCCCTTGCCGAGTGTGGTAGCTCTTCAAAGGGACACAGCCGCGCTCAGCGCGCTGTTGAGCGCCGGTCTCGGTGGGCGGAGAAGATTAGAGAGGATCGAGGTGTTGAAGCAAGTAAGCAACCGTCCTTCTTTACAACGAAGCAACGGACCAAAGCCAACGCCCATGTAGAGCCTTGGATCCGGCGTCGGGACGTTGATGACCTCTACAAGTGGGGAAACATGACCCATCTGGCCAACATGACTGGTGTTAGCCCCAACAACTACACTGCCCTCTTCGGGAATAATATCTCCTGTGTTCTTACTCCTGACATCAGCAACGGACCTTTGTTAGTACCTGCTCAGTTCTCCCATCTTACTTAGCTAATCGGAATCTCAGCTACATCGAGGGAGAATATCTTCGCACCAATGTCACCGAGAACCAAGTCGGCGTCCCTCTTTACCTCGACGTCCAAATCATTGACGTCAATACTTGCGAGCCACTTCCTGATCTCTTCGTCGATATATGGAGTGCCAACGCCACTGGCGTGTACAGTGGTGTTCATGAGCCTAGTAACGGTAATTACGCTGACATCGCTAACCTTGTATGTACATTTCTGCTGCCCGTTCACCCCGCCAACAAACAATAGTATACGTGCTAACTATGGTCTCTAGAATGCAACTTTCCTACGCGGTATCTGGCAAGCCGATGATGATGGTGTTGTTCAATTTGCCACTATCTTTCCTGGTCATTATGGCGATCGTGCTACCCATGTTCACATGATGTACGTTGATCGTCCGCTCGTCCGCCATAAATGTCTAACAACAGTCAGCGTACACCACGGAGGTTACATTACCCCGAACTACACTTTCCATGGCGGTAATAATACCCATATCGGCCAGCTTTTCTTTGAGGAATCTCTCCGTTCTGCCATTGAAGCGACGGCACCTTACACTTCTAATGCTCAGCCTGTTACTGCTAACAATGATGGTAAGACATTCCTTTACCCGCGCGTGACGCTTACTTAGACGTGTCCGACAGATGAATTTGCCCCTGATCAAGCCACAGGCAACTATGATCCATACCCTAAATATCTGTACATCGACCCAGAAGACATTTCGAAAGGCGTTATTGCTTGGATCAGGTATGTGCTTCTTGTGATGCCTCGAGAGGTCTGTCAGGCATGACTAATGGCCTGTCCCTTGCAGCATGGGTGTTGACCCGACCTCGTCCCACCATGCCCTGATTGCTGGATGGCTCACTGAGGATGGTGGAGTGCCGAATCCAGAACTTGAATGGACGCCGAGCCAAAATCAGTAGAGATATTGGGAGTTTCTTACCTTAGATTTCACCACTAGAGGGATTTAGACAGATTGATCGCAAGCTTGCGAAACTTGCTTAGAGATGCCCATTCGCACTGACTGGTATGGCCGTTGTGTGTTTTCCCTTCCTCGTTCAAGTCCTGGCCCCAGCAGTGACAGGCATGGCGACAAATCGGATCCATGCGATGCATCTATGAGTGAAGTGACGTATAGAATCTCTAAAACATGCCATCTACGATGCGAACCGCCTACTTAATCCATCGTAAATCAGGAATATTATAGCGCTGCTGGGTATGGATCTCGCCACAGTAATACCACAACCCGCATAAAGGCCTCTTATGCCCTGAGCCTTGTACATCGCTTTCGCAGTACCCAAGAACGTGAGCGGAGGAGCGCCTTTACCGCGAGGCCGAAGCTCCTCCTCAGTCTGCATGGCACTCTTCACAGAGTCCGCGGGAAACATCGAGAAATTGAATACTCCACCCGCACATGCGCCCGAGAGGGCTGATTCCCACAGAAGAATATCTTTTCGTGTCAGCTCTGAGCCAGACGACTTTGCGCGACGTTTTATGAGCTGCATGCTGACGAATTCTTTGCAAGCGAACCATGCGGCTCCTCCGCCTGATTCGCGGATTAGGGTGCCTGTTTGGCCGAGCCAAAGACCGCGGAACCCGGTATTGCGTATGACTGACATGAGAACGGATATTGGGCCGGGCAGTGTTTGGGGTTTAATGGCTCCTAAGGTGGCTGCTCCCGTGGGCCCGGTGGGAGTGGAGGTAATAGACACCGCAGACGCCCCCGGAGCGAGCATCTGAACTTGCATTTTACATTTAACAAGTTCCACAGGTGTGCTGAGGGCAAGTTCAGTTTGTGTCAATGACTAGGATGCAGAATACATACAGTAGGAAACTGGTAATTGCGCCCGCGCCTCCACCGGCAAGCGCAAGTTGTGGAAGTGTGGGGTCTTGAGTGTGAGGTTGGCCGTTTGCCCACCGTATGGCATTCTGTAGCTGGGTATATGAGACGAAAAGTGTTGCGTTTTCCACCATTGCTCCCACTACGGGTGCTGGTAGACCCTAAATGGTTGACGTTTCGTCAGATGTTCCATGAAGCGAGCGTGAGCTACGAACGCGATATAACCCTCGAATGCCTTCATTTTGCCAAGTTCTTACTAGACAGTCTATTGGCCCGTTGAATCGTGCGGTGGCGTCCAGCACTTGAGACTGGAGCCTAACTTTTGTGAGATCGAAAGGGTGCTCGAATACTTTGGAGCATATGCCTGCGATCTGTGGCGATAGTTAAGGCATGAATTTTTCGTAAATTTGAAAAATGGAAGCACGAACACTTCCGAACGCTATGTCCTTTGCTGCATGGATGACTGGTGAGGTCGTGGACTTTGACTCCCCCAAAGGTAATGCTTCTAATGCTGCTTCCATGTTGGACGACGAATTCTGGCTGGCTGGGTGATGGGGGTTTATGGTGGTGGTTTGAGAACAATGTCAGGCTGAAGCAGGCTGCTGTGCTAATGCATTATTTAAAGTCTGGGACGACCAATCCTGTCAAGTGCAGTGAACAGGAGGATGAGTGGAAAATGCTGTCAACGCGGCCACTCATGCTGTCAACTGGGGAATCGGATCTAAAGAGCTCTTTGCTTGCCGATCACTTTCGGACTTTACGGGGTTACGTTGAGCAATGGTGGAGGAACGATCACAGTGCCATTGGGCTACTTACACTGCGTTCTCAGTACTGCTTAGACGTTATGGTGAGCGCTGTCTGGATCATGGTCAAGTGATTATGAGAGGGAGACTAGTTGAGTAAATGCTTTGAATGGTATCGAAAATGCAAATCATGAGAGGTCTAAATGTGCTGTCTAATCCGCCTCCGATGCAACTGGTACGCGTCTAAAGACACTGCGAGGAACACCATCGTCTTGAACGACTGTCACTTGCTCGAGCCTGTACCCATTCTTCTCAGGTATCCACTTGAAAACGACAAACCAATAAACAACACCCATAAGTCCGACGAAGAGTGCGATGACGACGTGCGACTAGGAATCAACAAGTAGGTCAGCATCGCCGTCGAACTGAACCAGGGAAATAACTCACGTAGTAAGGGAGATGCTCGTAAGGCTCGGAGCCGGCAGATGGAGGTACCATCGGCACGACAGCGAGAAATACGTTCGAAAGGAAGAAAAAGATGACAGCGTATTTGTATGCTCTGAATGGAGGGTCCCAGTTGTATGATTTGAAAGGTCGGGTGTACAAAAGAAGAAGTCCGCCTGAGATGAGGAGATTGAACAATGCAAGTGGGTACGAGGAGTCTGCCCGCCGATAGTTAGCTTCGACACTGGAAATTGAGCGATGAGGGCGAAGACAAACAGTTGACGATGAAGAGATAAGCATCTCCTGGAGGTGCAAACACTGTTACCAAAACAGAAATAAGGTACTGTGCGAAGAGTCCGGCGAGAGGGGCATTGAATGGCTTGTTGCTGGCGAAGAACGACGAGTAGGGAAGAACGCCTTCACGACCCAGCTCTTGCACCACTAGATCATGCATGAGCGACGTCACATGGTTTTCCATGGGATTTACGCACCTCTGCCCTGGGTGAACAATATTGCAAGAATATTTCCAAGCATCGATAATGCGATAATGACACTTAAGATCTGAGGAACGGTGAGTATAGGGGCGTTTGAAGTGCAATGGGACACACCCTTTCTGTCGCTGGCCCATACAGATTCCGGAAGAACAACGCGCTAAGGAATCGCGTGAGCAAAAACCGGATGAGCTAGTGATGTCCCCTTACGCTGGAATAGTCCCACCACCAAGCATGTCCGCCTTTGAAACGACCGCAAAGTACGCTACATTGATGGATATGTATACAAAGGCCACAAAGATCATCGCAAGAGGAGCAGCGCGCTTGATGGTTCGGATGGGGTCACGAACTTCAGAGAGTGCATAGTTTGCATTTGAGTACCCGATGTAAGACCTGTCGGAGTCAGCCTTCTTAACCATCGAACCGACTACCTAGTAACCCTAGCTCACCAAATCACGTTGTACATCCCAGTCACGAAGGCGTTGGCGCCAAAGTTAGAACCTTCCCAGAACGTAGTCCAGGTGAAATTATTGGGTTGTTCATATTGCTCCCCAACCGCGAACCCAGGCACCCCAACCAGGCAGAAGAAACCTGAAACAGCTACCAATAGTAGGACTACCAATTTGAATGCACCAAGGGTATTCTGGAGTTTGAGGCCGAAGTTCAAAAAGGCGCCATGCACGACGAGACAGAACGTTGAACATAGGAAAGCAATGGCACGGACGTTTATTGCTGTAGGTTCATAAGCTAGAGCGTGTAGCGTATCTGGAGTCTCGGTTTAGCACCTTTCAACGTTAGTAAGTATACAGAGGATTTACATTCTCCGAAGGCGACGCTAGCCGCGGACATCCATCCCTAGAAATCATAAAGGTACGACAAAGGGCGTGTATGGAGGATTGTACTTACGATGAAGACCCCATATAGCGCGTACACGCACGTTATCATGAACGCCGGGCGCCGGTAAATGTATTCCATGTAGGTCTTCTCCCCTCCACTCCGAGGCAGACCCTGCGCCGCAATCCATATCAGTACCTTTGGTACAGCGAAGTTCATCTGAGGAGCGTCGAATCACCGTTCCAAATTCCACGTATACCGCGGTACCTGCGGCAGCAACCGAGGCTCCAAGAAGCCACATCACAAACGTCATACCGACACTTCCCGAAGATTTGAGAATGAGACCTGGTGCTGCGAAGACTCTGCGCGAATGTCATTAGTTTGGAGCGTTCAATTGACGCGTGCAGACAGGCATACCCAGTCCCGATCACCCTGTTGAATATGAGGAACATTGCGCTGAGCAGTCCTAGGAAGGGTGGGTCCACTCAGGTTCTTGTCAAAGCATAGTGCACCAAACTGGAAACGCACCCAGTTGCCGCTTGGAGTCGGGTACATCGTCGACAAACGTCCTTGGGTTTGCTACATTGACTCTTAGGAAGTTGTTCAAGCTCAAGATAACTCAACTTAACCCACCAGTCTCAGCCTCATCCTGAATGTTCTCCGATCCAATGGACTTGAAACGTGCCACTGCTGAGGTGGTGGACTGAAGCAGCGGCTCCGTCTCACGCGCTGACGAGGAACTACTCTCTTCGCCACGGTATGACATGGCTGTCTGGAGAATTACAGAGGTTAGTGGCAACTAGCGAGGCATGTGGAGAGCCTGCAAATGGGTCATTGTGTGTTCCAGGGCGCCTGATTGCGTGACCGAACGGAATAGAGAGGTGGCAGTGAGCTAAATTTGTTATCACCGATTCAGACTCGCCGCTTTCTGTATTTTGTTCAAGTTCCTGTCTTTGCATCCGAGTCTATCGGGTTCTAGTGCCCACTGCCATGCACATCTCTCTTCGATCTGCTTTTCATAGTCACCACACCTTTCAAGGCTCTTGAATTCGAAAGGCCCACGCACGATGGTAATTGTGCAATATGACAAGAAATATATAATACACATCTAGTCCAAATAAATATATACTGTACGGTGAGTGTATCATTCACGGCGCTGGGTATGGGTATCGAGGCCGACGAAAGTAAGAAGTTCATGCTACGTGATGGTCGTAAGAAGGTCCGTAAACTACAAAGACTCGAGTGGTAGTGAATTGAACAGCCTAGCGTGCTGCATAAGCGCAGTCCCTACATAATCGGGTCTTCAGAACCTCTTTGCCTATGCATTCAAGTCAAGCGCGTACAAAGAGGTGATGCGTGGAGGCGCAGTTCCTGCATTGCTGCGGGTTCTAGCAAGGCCATGACCGGGGTTGTTGGGTTGGGGTGAAGCCGATTTCAGGAGGGGGTCAGGGAGCTCCCTGAAAGGGTAGGAACTTGATTTAGGGCTGATGATCTTTTCCTGTATCTCCGTTAGTCCGGTGAGTTCTCAAGTAAGCGGGGACCTGGAACACTTACAAGAATGTTGGACTCGCCTGGAGGTGATTTCATGTCTCCTTCAGTCAGAACTGATAATGAATTCAAGGTCTGTTTGATAAGATTAGCAATTTGTCTCTCAGGTTATGCTGGTGACTCACTTTGGCTATCAGCTTTGGGACGCGCCCAGATGCGCTCGCGTTGCTAACAGAGCGCATAAGAGTTGCTCGTTCGCGCTTCAGGTCCTGATATTCTGAGATGGCTTCGTCAAGATGGTTTTGAAGTTCCGCGTTGTGATTACGAGAACGTGCCGCCTCCGCTCGAAACGCATCTCTCTCCCGACGGATGTCCGCGAGATCGCTAAGGAGCCGGGCGTTATCAGCTTGAAGCTGTTGTATGACCTTTTGTTGGCGCACGTGGACGCCTTGGAGCTGTTCGATGAGGCGGCTAGAGTGCTTTTCCATTTTTGCTCGAAGTTGGGAGTCGAATGCTATCGGTTGTACGAGGGGGAGGTGTCTGGTGGATGCTTCGAGCTTAAGAACTTTTCGATTCCCTTCATCACCATCAACAACGTACACAGGCATCTTGATGGGACACACCAGTGCCTACAACCCCAACATCCCCGAGAGGTGGCTGTTTCGTTATTCTTTGTCTCAGTGGGTATCCTCCCCTTGATGAGAAAGGAGCTATTTTTGCTTCAGTCCGCCCAAGGACCGCAGCTGACCTCATTTTTGCTGTGAAACACCTTGATAACAGCCACCTATTTCCTTGGCCAGTGTCTGGCAATCAGAGCGAGAGGACAGCTTTTGTACTTGTCGATGATATGAACCGTTTTGACGCTCATCATCGACTTATGCTGTGCGAGAGTATGACAGTCTACCTCGCGTCGGCTTTCATACGGGACCTCTGGTGGCAGGATCAGAGTACCACCACTTCGTCGTAGCTTCTGCGGTGATTGTTGGTGCAATGTGAAAACTCGTCTCTCCTTTCCATAACGACTTCGTCAACGCTGCAGACTGGCAGTTGCGCTTGATGTTGGCTTGGTGCCTGCGACTAATTACTCTGACGAGCCCTGCACGACAGCTGCAGGCAATTGTCTGGACGTCTTCCGCAGCCGACAAAGTACTCCGTTGTGGGACTCAGCTAGGTGAATGGGTCATTGATACCCGCGTCTTCTCCGGGAATCTCCCAGTTGTGTCATTATCTCAGTCCTCGCGGCTCGACTGGCTCGGGATGACCCTTTGTTCTGATCCTGATGGGCGAGCTTGGGGATCTCTGATAGGAACTCTTTCCAACTCAGGTCCTTCGTTGGTCCCTCGATGCAAAGGAACAGCTATTCAAAGAAGAGTGTCCGACGGCCTTATCGAACTATTACCTGGGAGGCCGATCACGGCGTATGAATGCACGAGTTCTCCTTGGGCGCCAGGGAGGCCGGTACTTCCGAGGATGGGGGTTTAAGCTTTGAGGCATATTTCGGCTTCAAAAGCTCAAAGACCATACTCGCACACGATGGCTGGCAACTTAATCGGACTGCATCGTCGCCTTGGATGTCTCCTTTTTCAGTCTGTTTCTTGTTGATGTTGCCAGCGTGAACTCGCTTCGGGCGCTACTGGCCGGCTTCACGTGACTAGGCGAGAGCTGGCTTTGCCCCTTTCGTCGCTAGTGGCGTACTTCCACGTCGAAACCTCGTGTTTGACGGACCATTGGACGGGCTCCGGGAAGGCACGATTCCATATAATTGGATGGCATGGCTTTGCAGGTGACATATTGAGCCATGCCAAACGGCCTCAAACGCCTAGCATCATGGCAGCATGGTGGTATCTAGCCGCCGTGTTGCATACTCGCGGTCTGTTGGCTCCGTATTTTTCTCTGCTTCCGCGCTCCAGATCCTCTCCAATGACAGCTGGCAAGTGGGTTCGATTTCACATCGCCATATCCAAGGTTCCATTCTTATATGAATCCGCCGGTAAACCTCTTGCTCGTTTTTGCTGCATTTCCTCCTTTCTGAGCCATGACGGGCCTGCTCTTTATAAGCACGCTCTGTATCTATTTATCCAGCGCTGTGGCTTACAATCTTATTCGCGAGTACGCGGGTTCAACGTTCTTTGACAGGTGGGATTTCTATGGAGGTTGGGACAACTTAACACTTGGTAAAGCATCAATTTCGTTGTTGGCGGCTCTGTGCGTTGACGTCGTCCAAGGTAATGCTACGTGGGTAACCCAGAGTCAGGCTGCAAGCCAGGGCCTTGCCTACGTGAACAGCGAAGGCCATGCCATCATCAAGGTGGACAACACCACCAATGTGCCATTGGGTCAGAACCGGAACTCGGTTCGTATAACGACACAAGACGCATACGACATTGGCAGTCTGTGGATCATAGACTTGAATCACATTCCATACGGGTGCTCCGTGAGTCCTCTTGCTGTGTTTCATTTCGCGCAAGACCTCATTCCGTCCCACAGGTGTGGCCGGCATTTTGGAGCTTTGGTGCGTTAGCCATGTGGCGTACCCTGAACACTGTTTAATGACGTCGACTCTGCAGGGCCGAATTGGCCATACGACGGCGAGATTGACATCATAGAGGGAATCAACACCATGGACAACAACCAAATGGCCATTCACACTACACCGGGTTGCACTCATTCTGGCAACGTGAATCAGCTTGGAGTGACCGGATCCACCACCGATTGCTCCCAGGGCCCTGGGTGTACCGTGACGGAGACATCACCGAACAGCTACCAAGCTGGCTTTGCGGCTGCGGGTGGTGGGGTGTTCGCTACGCAGTTTGACTCCACTGGTATCTAGTAAGTGAACAACCCTTTCGACTCAAAGCGGTACTTACCACGGTGTAACCAGTATGTGGTTTTGGAGTGTAGGGTTACCATCTGTCTTGAGCAAGGGTGTTGTTGACAAACCCGATTATCTATAGCGGCCGGATATCCCACCTTCGATAACCCAGGCCACGTCGACATCTTCGATCGATATATCGCAATGGGGAACGCCTCATGCAAGCTACTTCTCGACGACCTGTAATATTACCCAGTTCTTTAGTCCACAAAACCTGGTGCTAGATATTACATTGTGCGGTGATTGGTGAGTGCGCTGTCTAATCTCATTGATGGTGCGGTGCTTATTCCACTTAGGGGAGGCGTACCTTCGATTTATGGCCCTTCGTGCGGCAACTCCGGTCCTACAGGGCTATGCGTGAGTGCATTTGCAAAGGATGAAATGATAGCGCAGCGGAACTGACACGAATGCTGGCAGTATAATGATTGCGTCGTCGGGCCTGGGAGTCCGCGTTACGACAATGCTTACTTTGACATCTCCTATATCCGGACTTACACCACCGTATCTGTGGTTCCCTCTTCCACGACCTCAGCCACAGTCACGACCTCAGCCACAGTCACAAGCACCATGGGCAGCGTACCACCAACGCTGCAACGACCGACACAAGTTTCGGGCGGTGCCAGATCGAACAGTGAACTCGGGTCTCGTTTCCTAATTACACTTACTGCAAGTTTGGTGTTCTTCTTCGTAGACGGGCAATGATGGACAGTTCTATATGTTGTGAGGACTTTTACTATACTTTTGGGATAACGTTGTTCAGGAACGGCACTTACGGACCTTCATACCCATGCCAGCTCATGTTCTAGATTATT
>KN839849.1:218471-238199 GCA_000827185.1 Hydnomerulius pinastri MD-312 | reverse complement strand
AGTAGGTCGGTGGTGGTTTACTGAGTATCCCGACGTTCCGTCAGGATTTCGGATACACGCCATCGGATGGCGCCGCGCCCATTCTTACGGCGTCTTGGCAAAGTGCCTTCAATAGCGTCAGCTCAATTGGCGGCATGTTTGGCGGTCTTTCTTTGGGTTATGTTTCCGACAAGCTTGGGTGAGCATTCTAAAGCGCCGTTGGCCATCCGAGTTCTTCGTTGATCCGCGACATCAGACGACGTGGGGCTGTTGCGGTGGCCTGCTTGATATCAATCGGGGGCGTGCTGATCCAGTTCTTTACGCCCAAACACGTCAACGGAATGCTTCTTGCTGGAAAGCTGATCAACGGATTTGCGCTCGGTATGTAGTCCTACTAAATGATCGAAAAATTCCCCATGAAGGCCACTTTCTACAGGAATGTTTGTTTCGTGCGCTGGTGGTTATTGTGCAGAAGTGTCACCTCTTGCGTTGCGAGGTGTTACCACTGCTGCTGTCAACCTTTGGATAGATCGTAAGTCTCTTGGATCGTCCCGGGTTTTCAAGACGACCCCATGACTGACTCACTTGTGTAGTTGGTCAATTGTACGTTTCGGTGTTTCCGTTGGTCTCAGAGTTATCTCAAGAGCTTCATTTCGGACAGCATGTCGAACGGCGTGATCCGGGGTACTGGAAACAGGACAGACGTCTATGCTTACAGACTTCCATTGTGAGCGCATCTCTCTTCTTTCACTGGAATCGCGCCCAACACGTTTTCTCAGCGCGATTCAATGGATTTTCCCCGTGATCCTTCTAGCCGGTCTCCCGTTCGCCCCTGAGTCGCCATGGTGGCTTGTACGCAAGGGGCGTCACGCGGACGCTGAAAAGGTTCTCGACAGGCTCGGCGGAGGAACAGTCGATGCGAAACTGCAGGTTCAGCAGATTCAAGAGACAATTGAGCTTGAAGATTCTTACGCTTCTACCGCGACGTATGCGGATTGCTTCAGAGGTATGCACTTCGTGTTGATATTAAAAGGTTAAATATTGAAACATACTTTGTAGGTGTCAATCTCAGGCGTACAATAGTTGCTATGATGGTGTTCGTGCTCCAGCAAAGCGCAGGTCAGGACCCCTCGCTCAGACTGAGGAGGATGAACGTCTAACTTTGTTGGCTCAGGTGTGGTCTTCGTATTGGGATTCAGCACGTACTTCTTCGAGCTTGCTGGGTTCGCGGACAACAATGCCTTCAACCTCGGCGTTGGAGTGACAGCCATAGGGGTCGGTCCCTCTTGCTTCGTCCGAGCCAGACTATGTTTAACCCCAGTCCCACACCAGGTCGTCGGAAACTTGCTCACCTTCTACACAGTCAACCGCTTTGGTCGACGCTTTATCTTCAACTGGGGGATGGCTGCGTGCACAGTCATCCTTCTCCTCATCGGGTTCATCTGGATAGATAACAAAAATCAAAATGCGAAATGGACCGTGTCAGCATTTGTGCGTGACCCATTCCGCAGTCTCTTCAGTTCCAGTGGACTGACTTGATCCATAGACAATCGTCTACAATTTTGTCTACCAGACTAGCATGTAAGCCATCGTTGTGAAGTCCATTTGACGATGCTCATCGTGCGCTTGATGGATAGTGGGCCTCTGGGCTATGTCATCTTTGCTGAGGTCTCTTCCGCGAAGCTGAGGTCGAAGACTGTGGGTATCGGTATTTGGACAAACTCGCTATGCTCGATGGTCGCGAACATCGTGATTCCCTACCTGTAAGTTATCACGGTTTTGCTCCCTTCATTGTCTCATTCAGACGCCCAATCTAGTGTCAATCCCGATGAAGCTGCCCTCGGAGGCTACGTCGGCTTTATATTTGGTGGCCTCGCGTTCGTAGGCACGATATGGGCGTGGTACTTCATCCCAGAAACAAGGAACCGCACTGTTGACGAGTAAGTCCCCGCGTATTCTGCTCGTTTGAGACAGCTCACAGTTTGCCTAGACTTGATCTCCTGTACGAGAAGAAAGTGCCGGCAAGAAAATTTGCTGCTCACAAGCTCCACGATAACGACACCAGCGAGATCTAGGCACTCGCGAACGAATTACTTACGACTTTGGGCCTTCGTGTCTCAAGATGATGAAAAGAAACAACAGAAACCACGACTCGGATTTCCACTCACAATGTTGACGTGCTCACATAATCAGCGTACCTAGTTCTTTTATCAGCAATACCGACTTGGTATCAAGTGTTTGCGCTTGCCTGCGAAATACATTGGAATCAGGACCTCCCAGCTGGCGGTCAACTCCTCGCCAAAAGCTCATACTAGCAAACCATCCATTTCGTGAACTGTTAACGGATGTGTATGATGTACTCGTTCGTCGGAAGATGAATACCGTCGAGCGTGAAAGTGCGTAGAACTACTGAGATCCAACTTATGCTCAGGCCATACAGCTCCAATTCAGTGCCCTACTTACCCGCCCGCTGGCATGACGAGTATCATCCCAAACGCAATCAAGCTCCGCAGAAACTTTGCCATCACTGATGATCGCATGATGCTGGACAATGAAGACGTGCATATATACTTCCTGGTAGCAATGGACGGCGGCCAGAAAGGTGCTCCTCCCGCGAACTTGACTGTTGAAGACTCCGCCGGTGCTCATGAAGCTCTGGTATCGACCAGCATTCTCGGGGATTTTCGACCATTTTCGAGTTGGTTCTTTCGATGAGCTGAGGGATTGTGCATGGTGTAGTACACATTGTATTCCCCGTGTGCGGTCGTGAGTCACCCCAACAGTTATCTGCATAAATTCAAGTTCTCCTGGGATTGTTTAATGCTTATGTGTCCTCCGATACTTCACCGAGCCCTCCACAATACACTACACATTTTCAGATACAAGAACCACATTTTAATCGACCAACACCTGAGTGGACACTGCCTTTCCGATCAGGTGTCCAAATTACTGTGGTGCATTGGAGTCCGCCTTGCTCACAACGACATCAAGCTTCGGCCACAATGATGAATTGGGGAGAACATGCACGGTATAGTAAGACTTACTATACTGTTCATATTCTCACCAATTCGTCGTTCATCCGTATAGCCCGATTGCCGATTTTGGTCATAGAAAAAGCGGGGTGTACATGTACCATTTGCAGGGTGCTCCGGCAGAGACCCGGATTTTGAAGTATTACACGTCGTCGAAGTTGCATTAGGTCGTGATAACAGGTTGGTTTCAGTACGGAAGGAAGGCACCACTTTATGTGCTTAATGTTCGCCAATTGTGCAGAACATCATCGCAGTAGACTCCGAGTCGTCTCCGAAATGCGAGAGAGAGATGTGAGAGAGATAAGATACCCCCAGAGGTCCGATTCGAACATTAACACTAATGGCGATCCCGATGTCGTTGTTTGTCTGTCTATTGTTTCGGGGAATGTCGTCGAACTTCTTCACCTTCAGTGCCAGGCTCGATGCATCGATATCACATCGTCGCTTGGACAACCGATTCCAGTAGGTGGTAAGTAATACTAGTCGCTGACCTGGACCATTTTCGATGTTGAGCAAACAGGAAGACACGGGGATAAGCTTGGACATGCTGCCACCTCGAGGACCTCGAGTGTATCATCCATGTGAAGAGCACCCTCGCGGATCTTACATACGTTGACGCAGGGATCGGTGGGACCACAAAAGTTCGACCAGTGATAGGTTATGTTATTACGAATGTCTGTCCTAAGAAAATTGAAAAGTAAAGATGCTATGCGTTAGCGGAGATGTTTTTTTCTTGGTCTCAAAGGGGTCGAGCTCGCGAGGAAGTCAATCATCGTGATTGTCACCAGCTAGAGCTCTCCGGGATCGTTCTCGTGGAGCTTGTGGGTACCAAATTGTCTTGCTGGCACTTGTTTCTCGTATAAGAGATCGAGCCTAGGCATTCCATGAGCTCCTTCGAACAAGTACTATACTATGCGAGGACTTACTCGTCAACGGTACGGTTCTTCGTTTCTGGGATGAAGTACCACGCCCATACCGTTCCTATGAATGAGAGGGCTCCGAATATAAAGCCAACGTAGCCTCCCAGGTTAGCTTCATCGGGGTTTATGCTATACAGTGGTTCGCGTTTAGGAGGTTCAGACGGGGAGATTGCGGGGCAGCTTACAGGTAAGGGAGCACAATGTTCACGACCATCGAGCAGAGGGCGTTTGTCCAGGTTCCGATACCGACAGTCTTCGACCTCAGCTTCGCAGAAGAAACCTCTGCAAAGAGGACATAACCTATGGGCCCACTGTCCTCGCGTGGTATGAGTGCTGTCAGAGAAAGCGCACATCGTGACTCACATGCTAGTTTGGAAGACAAATATGTAGATGATAGTCTGTATATGAATTCGGTCAGGGAGAAGCAGCTGGAAGAGATTGCAGATCACGCACAAATGCCGAGATGGCCCACTTTGCATGCCCGCTAGTGTTGTCTATCCATATGAACCCGATCATCATTAAGATGACAGTGCAAGCTGCCATCCCCCAGTTAAAGATAAAACGGCGACCAAAGCGGTTGACGGTGTAAAAAGTACACAAATTTCCGACGACCTGGTGAACAACAGAGGTTAGGCAAAGCTTGTTTTGAATTGGAGAAAAAGAGCTTTACTCCAACAGCTGTCAGACCAACACCGAGGTTGAAGGCGCTGCTGTCCGCGATTCCAGCAAGCTCGAAGAAATAGGTACTATATCCCAACACGAAGATCACACCTGGGAAGAGAAGTCAAGGCTCTGGCTTCGAATCGAGGCTAGGAATCCTGACCTGAGCATTGCTGGAGTACGAAAACCATCATAGCAACAATCGTACGCCTGAGACTAACACCTACAAAGTTGATGAGTCGAGACCTAACTTCATGACACCGAAACGACGTGCATACCTTTGAAGCAATCCAAATATGTGGCTGTAGCAGCGTAAGAATCCTCGAGTTCAATCGTCTCTTGAATCTGCTGGACCTGCAGCTTCACATCGGCTGCAGCCCCACCAAGTCTGGCCAGAACCTTTCTGGCGTCGTCATTACGACCCTTGCGCACAAGCCACCACGGCGACTCGGGTGCGAACGGAAGACCAGCCAGAAGGAGGACAGGGAAAATCCATTGAAATGCGCTGAATGCATCAGCTTAACTCAGTTGAACGCCATTAAGCGAGTGGCACTCACAATGGGATTCGGTACGCGTAGACATCTGTGCGGTTCCCAGTACCCTTGATGACGCCATTCGACATGCTATTGGGAATGAACCCACTGAGCGAACTCCGGGACCAAGGAAACCAGCAAAACCTACAGCTGACCGACTACATAGATAGATCAGCTATACGGTCGTAGTGTACGACAGCAGATCCAAACACTTACGACCTAACCCCAGATTAACCCCAGCTGTGCTGATACCCCGCAATGGGAGGGGTGACACTTCTGCGCAATAACCACCGGCACACGAAACAAACATTCCTGGAAAAAAACGGCCCTCAGCAGCAATTCGCAGGTTGGGTGAAGCTACTTACCGAGGGCGAATCCATTAATGAGCTTTCCTGCGAGAAGCATTCCGTTATTGTGCTTAGGTGTGAAGAACTGGATCAGGACGCCTCCGATTGATATCACGCAGGCAACAGCGACAGCACCACGTCGTCTGTAAGATTTATGGTTCAGTGGAGAACTGGAAAGAGAGGGCTGCTAATGAATACTCGCCCAAGCTTATCAGAGAAATAACCCAAAGAAAGACCACCGAACATGCCACCAACTGAGCCGGCACTGTTGAAGGCGCTTTGCCAGGACGCGGCAAGGATCGCCTGGCCGCCATCCGTGTACCCGAAATCCTGACGGAACGCCGGGATACTGAGGAGACCACCACCAATCTACTCTAGTGTTAGCACGACCACCTTTCTCCAGAACTTCCGACGCACCTGTGAATCGTAACCCCACAAGAGGGCACCCATGCATACGAAGAGACACCACAGATATGCGCGCCAGTAAGTCCGCATGGCTTGGATAGGCGTCATCGCATGCTCAGTAGCTGCCGCCTGTGCCAAGGCGGTAAGGTTGCCATACGGCGCCCCTTTGTCCAAGCTCGCGATTTCAACTATTTCAGCTTTCTCTGAAGAGTCCTTAGCCGCCATGTTGGCTAGATGGAGGAAGGTAGGGGGGAAGACAGAGTGCTCATTGTGGAGTTCGTTGCTTCTTAAAAGCACCAATGCAGCCGATCAACCACCCAGGGTCCATTACGGAAGTTAGTACAGTAGAGCATGATCATCTGAGGGTCAGCGCCTATAAGAAGCTGCAACTTGAAGACCGTGACATACTCCGAAGCTTTCTTGGCAGCTCAAAATCAAGACTCCGGGCAACCCAGGCCGGGCCACACTCGAAGTCCTGGCAGGCCCATCGATCTCCGACCACTCTCACGATGAGCCCCGCTCTAAAGGATCATGGTGATGAAGCAGTACGCGTGCACGCGCCGCGCTCTGAGCTTTTGTACATGTAACTCGTGTTACATTCCTGTCCGAATTGCTAGATCCTTCTCAGTTGTCACTTATCTTAATATATATACGCAGGCTCCTGCGACGGATGCATTTTTCCACCAACGTTTCGCTTGGGCGCTGGATTTCTTTCGGACTACGAGAAGATAACCAACGATAAGATACAGTTTACCAATGGACAGAAACTAAAGCGAACTATAGCACCTCAACAAGTATCAGCATGGTCCTCGTCGATGCTCACCACAGGCGACTCAACGATGCGCAACAATCGGATGTGTCCCAGCAGCTCCCACTAAACACGACACGAAACCTGAGCTTCGAGAGGACCTTGGAGGTGAAGCGAGATAGGGTAATGGTGTGCTGGACGTCAAGCTTCCAGATGTCGTCGGTGGAGGGACGAAGACTTTGATGGTGATCTTACCGTTCTTGAGACCTAATTTGAAGTTGGGATCGTTAGTGATCGACGAGTCGCCGGTTTGGGCTTGCATTTAGTGAGTGGAGAAGTGTCTGGCGCCATCCTTCGGCACGCCCGCCACCATCTCGAGCGCGAATGAATCGATATCCTTAATCATAGATAGGAGCATATCGCAGTGAGGGGACTCCAGAGGATGCTCCCCCTTGTTAGTTGCCACTTTGGTATCGTCGTACCGTTTGCCTCGAGCTCTGAAAGAGAGGGTCTGAAAGTCGCCGCGAAAGCCTTGGTGCGTCCACTCCAACCCGTTGACCCCATTTGGCGTGGTCGGCGAGGAATGCAAGGTTGGTGATTCTGTTGTGTGACCTCCTGGGTATAAGCCAACTCAGAGATATTGACGTTAGCCAAAGCGCTACCGTAAGCTATCATGTCCGCACGTCCATAACGGTCGGGAGGCGCCCGTGAAGGAGGACGGTGTACACGCCGCGACCGCCGGACATGCGAAGAAAGGAGAGATTGCTTGTGTAACAGAACGTCGAGGTCAACCAAATGCTTAGGCCCAGGCTCCTTGACGGTGGCCTTGTGCTCGAGCTTGAGTTCGAGGGATGATCGGTATTGAAAGCAGGATATTGTGGAGGTCGGGATCGGCAGACTCTTGACTGTAGATCGACTTCTCGTCGCCGTCTTCGTCCACGCCTGGCTTGGATTCTTTGGGAACGTGGCAGTGAATAAGACGTTGGGCCAATTCCTGGAGACCAATAATGTTAGCTATGTCACGCGGCCGATCTAGTGGACTTGTCAGGCGCATGGTAATTAGCTACCCTCGCAGTTGCGGCAGTGCGAACATTGAGGTCGTCGACAGACCCACTCGCAACATGACGGATATCATGAGCAGATCTGAAGTTTATATACCAAGAGTCTTGCGTCTAGTTGGTCGACGATATCAGGCATGGGGCAGAAACCTTCCTCGGAAGCCTGCGCACTTCGATCCCAGGCGATCCGCGATTGATTGAAGAAAGAAGGGCTCGCTTGCAGATGGGCTTCGTGATAGCAAGATGGGCGATGGTCAGGAGAACCATCTACAAAGTAGCACTTACCGTCGAAGGTTCTGTCTTTCGGGCCTTGGCGCCTGGAGAGAGAAACTGGCAAACGTTCTTGACACAGTCGAAACATTACTGACATTGGTGTCGTTGAAATGAGCAGTCGAAAACTTGAAGGAACACCCGGGTTTACCTGTGTGGTTAAGTCAATAGACCGAAACCCTCACAGAGAAAACCTTGCTAGGGGGCTAAGGCTGGGAATTGAGTGAATGCAGAGAGCAGGAATTCGCTCTGCACACCACGCGCACCGTGATAGATGAGGGAGCTCCAGAGTTGCCTGCGAGATTGCGAAGCACCCGAAGAAGTATGGTAAACTAGTACAACGCATGAGACAAGGAGAGGAGTTCGGCGCTCCGCGGACACGTGAGCATAGGAAGAAGTAGTGTCGCAATACCATAGCAACGCGCCGAACGGTGTCGAGTTTGAGGAGAAAACCAGACATATGTTAGGAGCGAAGCGAACTGGATGGGTTGAGACTTCGAGGCCGGAGTGGATGGAGGCGGCGATGCGAATTCAAGCTGCGCGAAAGGTAAGCTGACAACCGGCAAGGACAGAATCAAGTTAACCGGGGATATATGCGTTTGTGGGTCCAATTTCCCAACCTTCAACACCACGAGGAACATGTATCGGAGCAATCACAGCACGAGGCAAGCATACAACTTACCAAGGTTCTGCTGCACGCTGACACCAGCCAAGTCCGCCTCAAGCTCCCTCCGGCGTTCGAAGTAACGGTCTTCCGTCTCAATTCCATCTAAGCACCGCCCTTCCACCCTTGTAGCCATGGCTGGCGCATCCACGGAGTCCATCGACCGCGCACAGAAGCCCGTGCTGACGATGTCAGGACACGCGGAGGTGATGCGCGGGGTTGTGTACCTTCCCGAGGGTGATCGAGTCGTTACTTGCTCGTGGGACAAGACTGTACGGCTATGGGACACCACGACGGGTGAGGAAGAGGGAGAGCCGATGGAACATGGCGTCACTGTCGATCGTGTCGCCGTTACAAAAGACGGCAAGTGGATAGTGAGCGGTGGTTATGATGGTAAACTAAAGGTGTGGGAGGTGGAAACACACAAACTCGTGGAGGTGTGGGAAGGTCATGGGGGGTGGGTTAGTTCAATTGCAATTTCACCGGACGGAGAATTTGTTGCAAGTGGTGACTACGGAGGGAGAATCCTGATCAGAGAGGCGAAGAGTGGTGGAGAGATCAGGCATTCGATCGAGATTGGGAGTTGGGTGTGTTCGCTCAGCTTCTCTCCGAGCGGGGAGAAGATCGCAACCGGGCACAACGATAACACAATCCGCGTATTCGACGTCGCCACTGCAGATCTCATCCTCGGTTCAATAAAAGGCCACGAACGCAATATCACCTCTATTCTCTGGTCACTGGACGGTAACCACCTCTTCTCGGGGTCCCATGATTGCACCATCCGCAAATGGGACTCGGACACAGGTGATCCAGTTGGAGAGCCCTGGCGAGAAAATGATACAGACGGGATAACCTCGCTCGCGCTTTCACCCGACGGCACCCGCATTGCCAGTGGGTCCTTCGACAACACTGTCCGTTTCTGGGACGCGGACTCGGGTTCTCAGATCGGGGAACCACTGCAGCACAATGGGTTACTGCTCGCATTGGCATTCTCCCCCTCTGGCGAGTTCATCGCAAGTGGTGGACATGACAACACACTTTCCATATGGCGAGTCCCGTGGTGGGACGAGACTCAGATACAGGCGAGTACATGCGCTTACCTCCTCGCTTTGGCTAATTCTCATTGTCATCACAACGCAGTCCAACACATCGTTCCTGGACGTGCGTCGCCTCCGGAATTTGGCATTCACGTTACTAACCACCTGTCTTACCAGTTGCCAGCTGTAACAACATCAAGTCCCCCGGATGACGATGCCCGGAGGCAACAGTCCATGATCGGTTTCGATCGCGACCACACTTTTTTCGATGTGAGTACTGTTCATGCGTTCGTCATCTCTGTGGCCTGTAACTTACCGCGGATTAGTTCCCGTCCGCATCACAATCCCGTGCTCGCAACCATAATCCAGATCCCCACCCATCAAGAACACGAGGTTCAGCTTTTTCCTGGAAAGCACTCGCTCGCTTGATGTTCAGGCGTGAACGCGACTCACCTCGGCGCATAGCAGTCACGACCATTTATCCAGGTTACGCGCCGCAGGTACGCAATTGTTGTTAGTTACTCGGTACCGCTGACTGTTGTTACTTTAGCGAACATATGTAGCTCCAGCTGGTGACGAGTCCTCAACAGAAACACCACCCGAGCCGATACCAGCGACACCGGGGGACTATGGAAGATATAGTGTGATCCTGATATCAGGATCTGACTCAGACTCGCCGGAGGGTGACCAAGCGAGTCGCGAAATCGCCGTCGAGCAACGCTCGCCATTCTGCTGCGGTCTCTTCTCACGTCGAACGGCTCGTGCTCAGACCGCTCCTGCACAACCTCCTGCCATCGAACTTTCTCAACGTCGCACTGCACCCTCGTCCGGTACTTCGGCACCTCCCGCCGTCACGGCTACGGAAACCACCACGCAGGACATGCTTGATCTTCCAGCGGTTGTAGCTCCCTCCGCAGATGCTCCTTGATATCTTGGCCTTTCGTGAATATTTCCATGAGGAAAATTCTTCAATAAGTTCCGCGAGACGTGACTGGGACGAGTTCGCCACTGGCTGGTTGATAGTACTACTTACTAGTAGTAGTGCCGGTGGCTTCATAAAACAGCGCAACCATGCCGGCTCGAAAGTAAGATAAACGATAGTATATCCTGCCGAGGAGCCAGAACAACCGATGACATGACACCGTGGCTCTCTTTCATCCCCTTTATCGTTGACGGAAACAGCTACATGTCGAACATATTATCTCCTGCGCCAAACATTGACATTACTACGGAAATATTCTGGCACCTCCCCTTGCCGTAGCCTCCAAACCTAAAGCCCACGAGAAAGTCAATCACCAGTGGCTATTAGAGCTCGCAGTAGTCGGTGTCGTGGAGCTTGTGGGTAGCGAAATCTTTTGCCGGCACTTTCTTTTCAAAAAGAAGATCAAGTCTAGACGAATGATGAGCTTTTTGAATGACCGAGATGTGTACGGACTTACTCGGCAACGGTGCGGTTCTTTGTCTCTGGGATGAACAACCATGCCCATACCGTGCCTGCCAACGCGAGCCCTCCAAATAGAAAGCCCAGGTAGCCCCCAAGGTTCGCCTCGTCAGGATTGACACTACGCAGGGAATCGCGTGAGCGTATCAGGCGGACGGAATGCATGACAACTTACAGGTAGGGAAGCACGATGTTCATGACCATCGAGCATAACGAGTCCGTCCAAGTAGCGATACCGACAGTCTTCGACCTCAGCTTCGCAGAAGAGACTTCTGCGAAGATGACATAGCCTATTGGCCCACTGTTCCCCCGACGCATGATTAGTGTCCTTATTCGAAGAACGCATTGTCGGCCTACAAGCTAGTTTGGAATATAAAGGTATAGATGATTGTCTGTGAGTGAACCTGGTCAATGAGAACCAGGTAAATGGGCATGGGTCACGCACCAATGTCGCCACGGCCCATTTCGCGGTCGGATTCGTGTTGTCCAGCCAGACGAACCCGATCAGTAACAAGATGACTGTACAAGCCATTAATCCCCAATTGAAGATCGAGCGGCGACCGAAACGATCGAGGATGTAGAAAGCGAGCAAATTTCCGAAGACCTGGCGAACAAGAGGTGCAGGAGTCTTTCTTCAGGTCAGGCAGGAGAGACCTACTCCAACGGCTGTCAGACCAATACTGAGGTTGAAAGCACTTCTGTCTGCGAATCCAGCAAGCTCGAAGAAGTAGGAACTATACCCCCATACGAAGTTCACACCTAGGGAGAGAATAATGGATATCAACTCTCAAGGCGAGTGAAGGATCCTGACCTGCGCATACATGGAGCACAAACACCATCATAGCAACGATTGTGCGCGTGCGATTCACACCTACAAGAGTTATTTCGGCATCGTTCACTCGCATTAAAAACACGCATTTTGATACCTCTGAAGCAATCCATGTACGTCGCTGTAGCAGCATAAGAGTCCTCGAGCTCGATTGTCTCCTGAATTTGCTGGACCTGCAGTTTCGCATCCGAGCCCAGGGGACATCCGCCGAGTTTGGCCAGGACCTGTTCAGCGTCCTCTTTACGCATATTGCGTACGAGCCACCACGGCGACTCAGGCGCGAAAGGAAGGCCGACCAGAAGGAGGACAGGGAAAATCCATTGGAGTGCGCTGGGTGTGCCATTTCAAATCAGTTCGACGGACGTAGGTGGGGGAGCACTCACAGTGGAATTCGGTAAGCGTAGGCATCTGTGCGGTTTCCGGTGCTTCGGATAACGCAGTTGGATAGGCTGTGGGGAATTTCAGCCTCTTAGCGAAGCCAGCGGACACGGGATCCTACAGGCGACCAACTACACGAATGTGTCAACTCAATATGGGCTACACACATAATCGTAGCGGGTACAGACCACTCACCACTTATCCCGAGGTTGACAGTAGCAGTAGTAACACCTCGCAACGCAAGAGGTGACACCTCTGCGGAGTAACCGCTGGCACACGCAACGAGCATTCCTGGAGAGTGTGGCCATTTCAGGGGCGATTCGCAGATTGAGCTGAGAACTCTTTACCGAGGCCAAATCCGTTGATCAGCTTTCCAGCGAGAAACATCCCGTTGACGTGGCTGGGCGTAAAGAATTGGATCAGGACGGCGCCGATTGATATCACGCTTGAAACAGCGACGGCGCCACGCCGCCTATAAGTACATATGAATGAGCGAACAACTCGACAGAGAGCCTGAGAGTTGCTCTCGAATGATTACCCAAGCTTGTCAGATACATATCCCAAAGCAAGACCGCCGAACATGCCCCCGATTGCGTTGGCACTCATGAACGCACTCTGCCAAGGCGCAGTAAGGATGGCCTGGTTGTCTTCCATGTATCCGAAGTCTTGACGAAAAACCGGGATACTGAGCAGGCTGCTGCCGACCTACACCCAGCGTTAACACACTCAAGGATCCGGCTCTTGCGGAACAACGTACCTGAGCATCGAAACCCCACGAGAGAGGTCCTATGCACACGAACAGAGACCACAGGAGTGTGCGCCAGGAGGTCCGCATGGCTTGCATGGGTGTCAGGGCATGATCAGTAGCCGCTGCCTGTGCCAAAGCAGTAAGACTGCCATAAGACGTGCCCTTCTCAGAGCTCATGGGTTCAGCGAATTCAGCTTTCTCTGGGGATTCTTTGCTCGCCATGTTGAACTAGATATGAGGAGTGACCGGGTCAGGACGGAGAACTTCATGGTGGAGTTCGTTTAGTTCTTTAACACAATGGCAGCCGATCAAGTCAGATCAAGCCTTAGCCTAATTGCGAGAAGTATTACGGCAAATAAGCTGAGCGTAAGGTGTGAGCGATCACCTCAAGAACAAGGGAAGACCAACACGTACTTCACATACAGAATCCTAGTAGTCTCTAGAAAGAAGGCTTTTCAGTTAGCTCACAATCAACAAAGATCAGCTTGGAAATAGCAGATCTAGCGAAGAGCCAGCACCACCCGTATATCGCACCCCCGACCTGACTTTCGATGGCTGTAATATAGTACGCTCAACAAAGTACCGTCGTCAGTCGAACGTTAGCGGAAGAAGAAGAAAAACTACAGAGACATCGAGCGTATCATAATCTCAAATACTGACATTATCACAGATAATCTTTAACCTTAGCAATCAACCCTTGTTCCCTTCAATATCCACCCTCGCATAAAGAGACCCCAGACCCCTCACCAGTTCCAATCATCATCATCAAAAGACGACACCGCCTTTGCCACCTCTGGTTTCTCGCCTGGCCCGGCTTGAGTCGTGGTGGCTACAATAGCGACGGGTTTCGTGTCGGGGACCATCACCCGGCCCGCATTTATCGTTTCTTCCTCGTCATCGTCTAACCAGCTCTCGGCGCCCTTTGTGGAGATTCCTGACGAAGGTGAGGAGCGCAGGGAGGGGGTGCTCAATGTAGTGGAAGGGGAAGTTGATGTTCTGCGAACGGTGCGAGTAAGGGGCGAAAGGGAAGGAGCGGGAGCAGGGGTTGTGGGTGTAGGTCCCGCGGAAAGAGCGGAGACGATGGAGCTGGATACGTCTGCTATGAGGACCGAGGCGCGTTTTTGGCTCTTTGAGAATCTGGGGCATGGAGTATGGGACGGTTAGTACTCAGAGGACCAACTGCGGGGGGACGAGGAGATGAGGGTTGGGGGAGGGGGAAAGGACGTACGTTTGACCCTTTTGCAGCTCCCCTATTTTCTTCCCCATGCTACCGACCCACGAAGGCATCGGACCATTCACACTCAATCCCGCCTCCTTCGTCGGGACTGCAGCCACCCGTGACGTCTCTATCGGCGGCTTGCCACCGGTCGACGAGGACACCGTATTCGAGACTGACGCAGGTGGAGCCGAACTAGGAGCCAGGACCACCGGCGCAGAGGCAGGACTCGCAGCAGACGCAGGTGTCAGAGCACCTCCAACAGCAAGATCGATACTCGTCGACCTCGAACTCGACGCCGAAGCAGGCGATACATACGCACTGGGAGGCACCCCCGAGCGCTCCGTCGAGCGTGTACGTGAGGCGCGCTTGTGTATGTTGGAGTTTAGACTTCCGGCGCGGGATAGCGAGGGGGTATTCGTTGATGGCTTCGTGCTGGGGCTCCTATCGTCCGCAGCACTACCGCCGACGCTGGACTCACCCTCCCAGATGGAAGAGATGGAGGAGGTGGAGGGGCGCCCGCTGCCTGTGCCCATAGACGTGGAGACAGAAACTGAGGAGTCGCTCTCGCGTTGGGTATGTGTCGCAGTTCTTTGTACGGATTTCGTCGAGTGTGCTTGAGTCAGTGGTCGATCGTTTTGGTCGACACCTGGCGTGGCAACGCTGAGATCAGAAAACCCAGCTGCGAGCATCCGCACGCCTTCTTTCAGTCCATCGAGGGCTACATTTCCGAGTCCGGGGGCATTGGAGGGGTGAGGGTCGTGCCCGCCACCGTTGGCACCGGATGCGAAGCCGCGGTTTACGATACGTTCCCATTTGCGTTTTACTGTGCAGAAGGGGTCAACGAACGTGCAATGGTGAGACAAAAGAAGGACAAGTATCCAGGGAATCCCAAGTCTCTTCACAAAAAGACACGAAAGGAAAGTGTCAAAGTATCAAAAACCCCACACACTCACATTCAGCCAACTCCTTCTCATGCACGGCGAGCTGATCGCGCAGCTCGAGACACTTGCGTTCTTTCTGCGCGATGAAGTGTAGGAGGTCTGCGTGTCTGTTTCCCCGGTAAGGGCGCCGCGGGAGGAGGGGAGGGTTGAGTGGAGGTGCAGAACAGGGGTATGTGTGGAGTGGGACGCGCGCAGAGGTGCGTATGGGCGAGAAGAGTGGATACATGCGTGTTTGGTGGGGGGATTTGTTGTAATGTAGAGCCAGTAGCGCGTTTGTGAGATCGGGGCGACAGGGAAGAGGCCAAAAGCACGTCAGAATCGTTGCCACAAGTCAGGATAGAGAAGAAAGGGTAGTAGCGCGACCCACTAAACGCGACACGCCAGGACAATGAAAGTGAAAAGCATTCGCCAGTGCGCTCCGTCGCAAGTGAAATTAAGAGAAAACTGGGCAGCGGCCTTTCTTTCCCCACGAGCATCCCCCCTCGGTCCCGCAGAATTTTCCAGCGCTCGTAGAAAAAAGCACACTCACCTCTCAACCAGCGTCAACGGCTCTCTCTCCCTTCCACCAACGTCATCAGTCGAGCAAACACTCTCCCTATTCGAATTGGAACGAGTGCCCAAGATGAGACTCGAACGCTTCCCTGGTCCAGCTGAAATCGCGTTGCCCAGGCTCTCTCTCTTACCTCCCATTACGGAGCCGACTCCGTTCCCTAGACTCTCCCTCTTTGCGTCAGGAGCCTCTACACCGTCCGCCCGATTCGCACCAACTGAAGTGGTTCGTGTCAACCCCGGACGTTGGTCCCAAGGCGCAGGCGACGAAGGCGTAAAATAAGCAATAGAGGACTGTCTCCTCTTTGCTTTTACATTCGCGCTCGCTGGTGTTATCGTCGCACTCCCACTTGCGGCGCCCGCTGTGAAAGCAGAGATCGAAGGTGACGCACTCCGTGTCCTTTCTGACGTTTCACTAGACATGGCTCCTCCCCCAGAAGAGAAATATCCTATCGAACTTTGTCTTCGGGTCGCTTTTAGTCTTATACGCGCTATTGTGCCTGTCCCGGGAGATGTTGGGGAGGTGGGTGGGGATGGGAGTGCGTTGAGGGAGGGTGTTGGTGGGGAAGAAAGAGAAGAACGGATGGGAATGATGGGCTGGGTGATGGGTTGTGGTGTGGCTGTCATGATCGTGGTCGTCGTGGTCGTTGCGGAGGTCGGCTAGCAGTATAGGAAGCGGTAGGGAGAGTCGTAGGGAGTTGTTGTTGCGGTAGTGATCGTCGCAGAGTACTGAGTCGGATATATCAACTGTGCAAACCCGGGGTTCAAGATTTGTGGAGCTTCTAGGTTAGCGCGTTTTCTAGCTCCTCAAGGTCGTGTGCCGTCAACGTCGCGTCGGTCGTCGTTGCCCTCAGGACCAGGCTTGCACAACACACAGTAGTCACTGGTCAGAAGAAAAACCCGCCGTGATGATAAATATATTGACCCGTTCTTTCAAGTGGATCGCAGTCACAGATGTCGTTTAGCAACGCCTTACACCTGATATCACACAACGCACGCGGTTCATTTTTGTACAACATCGACCCCACGCGTTTATTTCAAACTAGGAAAGTCTCCGAGGAATATGTCAGACGCGTGAAACATACCAGTTTTGGGTTTCGGAATCAACAGCGAGGAAAGTAGATTCGGACATGAAAGCTTTTGTGTTGAGCAACTAGGTTTGGTGGGTAGTCAGGAGAGCTCTCTATTGCGGTATCACAACTCCAACATCCTCCCCCTCATAACATCCCGACATCCTCCTCAGTGATGCGACGAGCCCCCACTCTCCTTCTCAGCCTCAGCCATAAAATTCTTAATACTGTTCATCCTACCCCGTCAGAAAACCCGCCGTCCAGTACCATTCAAGATATAAAATTTATAAATCACACTTACAATTCTTCTTCCTCACTAAAAGCCGCACCGAACCGTTTTTCAGTTTACGGGTGACTGTGGGTGTATGGAGTGAACGCACCTTGATCCAGCAGTGATGGGAACGGCCTCCTTCACTCGCTCTGCCAATGGCTTTCCAGCGCTGGTGTCTTTCTTTCCACCCATAGAGGCGAACACGGCGGTGCCGGTTGCAAAGAGCGTACCAAGAGTGAGGTACTCGGTTTTGATGGCGCGGCCGAGGATAACGCTGTCAACCACTATGTTAGCAAACACTGAACATCGCATTGACGCAGATGGAGAGCGTACTAGGACATGACGAAGATGAACGGGGTGGAATGGGTGTTGGTGGAGGAAAGGAAAGAGACTGGTGTAGCCGGAAACTTCCGCGTGACCCCCCTTTGTGCACTTGTGCTATGCGACCCCCCACCGTACTCATAACTCCTGCCACATTAATGTCGGCACGACGTTTCGTCTCCAAGCTCTCTACTGTTCACCGCGGAACAGCATTCGAACAACGGTCCCTCCAGGTTCTCCATGAACATTTCTCGATGTCGCTTCGACGCGTCGGTGGTAAATCCGATGGCGGCATCGACCTTGTTGGGTGGTGGTGGCTTCCTTTCTCGGATTCACGCTGTTCGCCTATGGAAAGTGTACCACATAGGCCCTCTGCGGCCAGCGCTCTCCCAGACCCGGATGGCCTACACCGGAGAAGGCTCCGCATAGTTGCGCAGTGTAAAGCCGAGAAGAAGAAGTTCAGTCCTAATTATGTGCGTGAGATGGAGGGTGTCTGGCATATGCATTCACCCTCACCCTCACCGCCACCCTCGCCGTCATCAACATCAGCATCGGATTCGCCGCACGAACTCAAAGACGAAACGGTGTATCCAACCGTCGCGCTCCTCCTCTCCGAAAGCCCGTTCTCCCAATCTACCCTCCTCCGCGCGTACAAGTCCACAGTTCCCTTCCTCCTCGTCCACCTCCCTCCGCTACTTACCTCTTCCTCTCCGCCTCCGCAGACGACTACTGCGGGCGACTTCGGCGCAGTCTATCCAAACCCGACTCTCACCAATCTGGTAGCACCTCTCGCGGTGTGTTGGGAGCGCAGTTCGGGTTCTCCGAATGGGGAGGCTGCGTTGACGGAAGGGAGACCAGGGCTTTGGTGGGAAGGGAGGAGGTTGCGTAGTTGGGCACCTGATCTTCTTGAGTGACGGGTATCAGGTTTCGCCATTGCGAAGCGGGACTTTGGAGCGCTAGCCCATATTCACCTCTTGGGATCCGAAGATTTTTGCAGGGGACGTCTGAGTGAGGTACAGGCGTACTTTGCTCTCCCGCGGTCACTTCCTGGCTGCAATATCGGGACTCGACGGTTACATGTATCCAAAAACCATCCATGATATGTGTTCACGGACGTCGCGTTCTCCCTTTTAGTAGAGGGGCAGACCTCGGTACAACCGTCGCGCGCCAAGCAGGTGGCACGTTCAATGGACGTCAACGCCTGGATTGATACCCCCCACAGAGACGTACGCTCGGTGAATTAATTTATTCACAACTCGTGCCGCGAATCGTGTCGTATGATCGGAAATCCAGCGGGGGATAGAAATCGAATAAAATTTATGTCCAAGTTGAGTTTTACCAGTGACTTGAGGCGTTCGATAAGGCAATCCATTTCATTGTCCATAGCGTCATCCATCCATCCAGAGTGCTCACTTGCATTGTTCTTTCGCTTTTTCTGATCCTCGATCTTTGAGATATAGGTCCGGTGATACCATTCACGCACAAAACGAGAGCATCCAGCATATCAGCTATTCTCGATTGCGACTACCTCGATATACAGTTTACTCATACATTGACAAAGATTGCACGGCCGCCACTCTTTAAAGCCACATATCCAAACTGCTTCCTATCGTACATTTGACGGCTTCTTTGACCCCGCTAGTTTATTTTCACTGCCCGACAGGGCCCGGGTTCAAAACGAGCAATTGGGAGTTGACGTCGGTATGCCCCCTGTTATCTTCAGGCAAGGACAACGAGACCCCACCTTCGAACATGAGCAGATAGGTGGATCCTCCGAAGTGGAACGATCCCAGCTCATCTCCTTTCTTGAGCTTGTCGCCCACCTTGACAGCGATCTTTGTAGTGGAGATCTCCGCGAGGCCCACACCCACAAAGGCCACTATACCAACGTTCGGATTGTCGCACTCTATCAAGATCACCGCGCGAGTGGAGATCGCAGCGGTGAGGGGAAGGGATCTGGAAAGGATATCGATGTCCAAGTGTTCGGGTGGGTTGTCGTCGACGTCAACGCGCCCGGCATAGTATGTGCCGGGGACGATGTATGCAGCTACCACCGTCCCATCGATGGGACTGTGCCAGCGATGGTAGTCGAGAGAACCGAGCAGGGCCTGGTAGATAGAGCCGCCGACGAAGCGGGAGGCAAGAGGGTCGTTGTTGAGGATATGTTTCATGGAGTATGGCATCGCCTTGATCCAGAATTCGTCCGTTGCCTGCACGTCGGTGGAGAACCTCTCAAAGGTGGCCTCACAGGACGCGTTGATCCAATCTTCTCTGTCTGGAGTTATGACAGGGCGGAATTTTTCACGGA
>KN839849.1:198092-209157 GCA_000827185.1 Hydnomerulius pinastri MD-312 | reverse complement strand
CGATTGGAACAGGAATTTAATACGAGTTACATGTACCAAAGCTCACAACATACTGAAAGGGGGAGCAAAGTGAATAAGCGTTCAGTGTCAGTAGATCTAACAAAGGGATATGGAAGTTCTACGAATGGATCGGCGGGAAATGTATGCACGAAAGGCTAAGATATCAATGAGCATCTGTGGAGGGCCCTACAACCGCTGGAAGATCAAGCATGTCCTGCGTGGTGGTTTCCGTAGTCGTGACGGCGGGAGGTGCGGAAGTACCAGATGAGGGTGCAGTGCGTCGAGTGAGTTCGATGGGAGGAGGTTGTGCAGGAGCGGTCTGAGCACGAGCTGTTCGACGTGAGAAGAGCCCGCAGCAGAATAGCGAGCGTTGCGCGACGGGGATGTCGCGACTCGCTTGGTCACCTTCCGGCGAGTCTGAGTCGGATCCCGATATCAGGATCACGCTATATCTTCCATAGTCCCCCGGTGTCGTTGGTATCGGCTCGAGTGGTGTTTCTGTTGAGGACTCGTTACCAGCTGGAGCTACATATGTTCGCTAAAGTAACAACAGTCAGCGGTACCTAGCGACTAACGACAGTTGCGTACCTGCGGCGCGTAGCCTGGATAAATGGTCGTGACTGCTAAGTGCCGAGGTGAGTCGTGTTCACGCCTGAACAGCAAGCGAGGGAGTGCTTTCCAGGAAAAACCTGAACCTCGTGTTCTTGATGCGTGCGGGTTTGGATTAGGGTTGGGAGCACGGGATTGTGATGCGGACGGGAACTAATCCGCGGTAAGTTACAGGCCACAGAGATGACGAACGCGTGAGCAGTACTTACATCGAAAAATGTGTGGTCGCGATCGAAACCGATGATGGACTGTTGCCTCCGGGCATCCTCATCTGGCGGACTTGTTACAGCTGGCAACTGATAAGACGGGTGGTTAGTAACGTGAATGTCAAATTCTGGAGGCGACGCACGTCCAGGAACGATGTGTTGGACTGCGTGGTGATGACAATGAGAACTAGCCAAAGCAAGGAGGTAAGTGGATGTACTCGCCTGTTTTTGAGCCTCGTCCCACCACGGGGCTCGCCATATGCCAACGGTTTTCTCATGTCCACCAGTTGCGATGAACTCGCCAGAGGGGGAGAATGCCAATGCGAACACAAACCACTTGGGCTCCAGTGGTTCCCCGACCTGAGAACCCGAGTCCGTGTCCCAGAAACGGACAGTTGTGTCGCGAGATGTACTGGCAATGTGGGTGCCGTCGGGTGAAAGTGCGAGCGAGATTATCTTGTCTGTATGTCCTCGCCAGGGCTCTCCAACCGGATCACCTGTGTACGAGTCCCACTTGCGGATGGTGTGCTCCCAGGACCCCGAGAAGAGGTGGCTGCCATCCAGTGACCAGAGAACAGAGGTGACAAAGTGTTCGTGGCCTTTTATTGGACCGAGGATGAGATCTGCAGTGGCGACGTCGAATACGCGGATTATGCCATCGCCGTGCCCGGTCGCGATCTTCTCCCCACTGAAAGAGAAGCAGAGTGAAGACACCCAACTCCTGGTCCAGAACGAATGCTTGATCTTTCCACCGCTCTTCACCTCTCTGATCACAACTGTCCCTGTTTTGTCACCGCTTGCAACAAATTCTCCGTCTGGTGAAATTGCAACAGATTCGATCCAGCGCGCATGACCTTCCCACACCTCCACGAGTTTGTGTGTTTCCACCTCCCACACCTTTAGCTTGTCATCCTGACCACCGCTCACTATCCACTTGCCGTCTTTCGTAACACAGACATAATCGACCCAGTCGCCATGCTCCATCGGCTCTCCCTCTTCCTCGCCCGTCGTGGTGTCCCATAGCCGTACAGTCTCGTCCCACGAGCAAGTAACAACTCGATCCCCATCGGGAAGGAACACAATGCCATTGATCTGACTCGTGTGTCCTGTCATCGTCAGCACGGGCTTCTGTGCGCGGTTGATGGACTCTGTGGATGCGCCAGCCATGGCTACGAGGGTGGATAGACGGGATTGAGATAGAAGATTGTTACCTCGCGTGTCGGAGGGAGGTTGAGGCGGACGTGGCTGGTGTCACCGTGCAGCAGAACGTTGGTAAGTTGTATGCTCGCCTCGTGCTGTAGTTGCTCTAATACATGTTCCTCGTGGTGTTGGAGGATGGGAAATTGGACCCACAAATGCATACATACCCGATTAATCTGAATCTGTCCCTGCCGGTTGTCAGCTTACTTTTCGCGCAGCTTGAATTCGCATCGCCGCCTCCGTCTAGTGCAGCCTCGAATTCTCAACCCACCAGTTCGTTTTGTTCGCAACATAAGCCTGGGCTTCTCCCCAAACTCGACCTCGTTGGGAGCGTTGCCGCCGTATCGCAACACTACCCCTCTCCTATGCTCACGTGTCCGCGGAGCGCCGAACTCCTCTCCTTGTCTCACGCGTTGTACTAGTTTATCATACTTCTTCGGATGCTTCGCGATCTCGCAGGCACGTCTGGAGCTTCCTCACCTATCATGGTGCGCGTGGTGTGCAGAGCGAATTCCTGCTCTCTATTCACTCAATCCCCAGCCTTAGCCCCTAGCAAGGTTTTCTGCGCGAGGGTTTCGGTGCATTGACTTAACCACACAGGCAAACGGGGGTGCTGCTTCCGTCCCACACGGCGCCGACCCAAGTGGTTAGTAGTTCGGATCTCGGGCTCGCGTGCTTGATAGGGACACAGTATTTGCTGGCGTACTCAGTGTGTTCATATTGCAGACTCTCACTGGCACTCTCGTCTCTGCGCATCCTTGAGATCACGTCTACCCTTCGCTCGATAAATCAATCGGTCACTCAGGCTACCCGTGACGCCGACCTGTCAACCAGGAGTTTCTCATGCCCCAAGTTTTCCACTGCTCATTTCAACGACACCAATGTCAGTAATGTTTTCGACTGTGTCAAGAACGTTCGTCAGTTTCTCTCTCCAGGCGCCAAGGCCCGAAAGACAGAACCTTCGACAATATGTGCTACTTTGTAGATGGTTCCCTTGATCATCGCCCATCTTTCTATCACAAGGTCCATCTGTGAGCGAGCCCTTCCTTCTTCAATCAGTCGCGGATCACCCGAGATCGAAGTGCACAGGCTTCCGAGAACGGTTTCTGCCCCGTGCCTTATATCGTCGACCAACTACATGCGGGGATCTACGCATATAAACTTCGGATCTGGTCATGATATCGGTCATATTGCGAGTGGGTCTGTCGACGACCTCGATGTTCGCACTGCCGCAACTGCGAGGGTAGCTAACTACTATGCACCTGACAAGTCCACTGACCCTTTGGTATGTAAGTAGATCGGCCGCGCGACATGGCTAACGTTATTGGTCTCCGGGAAATTAGCTCGACGTCCTGTTCCCCGCTACGTTCCCAAAGAATTCAAGCCAGGCGTGGACCGTGACGAAGACGGCGACGAGAAGTCTATCTGCAGTCAATAGCCTGCCGATCCTGACCTCCACATTTTCTGCTTTCAATACCGATTAATCATGGACTTGCGGACATGAGGACTTGCGCTAGCGCTTTGGCTAACTTCGATGTCTCTGTGTTGGTTTATACCCAGGAGCTCCCACAACAGAATCACCAACCTTGCATTCCTCGCCGACCACGCCGAATGGGGTCAACGATTGGAGTGGATGCACCAAGGCTTTTGTTGCGACTTGCAGACCCTCTCTGGCAAAACTCAAAATAAACAATGACGACGATACCAAAATGGCAGCTTACAAGAAGGAGCATCCTCTGGAGTCCCCTCGCTGCGATATGCTCCTATCTATGATTGGGGAGATCGATTCATTCGCGCTCGAGATGGTGGCGGGCGTGTCGAGGGATGCTTCTCAGGTCCAACAATCGGACGTCAGCCATCGCGGACTGATAGCGAGCGATTCAGTGCCCTCGAACGCCATTGTGAGGATGGTGTCCGACACTCCTCCACATACAGAGCGCAAGCCCGAACCGGCGATTCAAATTCTTCCGTCAATCACTAACGACCCCAACTCCAAGTGGGGTCTCAAGAACGGTAAGATAACCATCAAAGTCTTCGTCCCCTCCACCGACGACATCTGGAAGCTCAGAGTCCCGCACACCATTACTCGTTCTCGCTTCCCTTCCAACGTCCTCTCGAAGCTCGGGTTTCGCGTCGCGTTTAGCGGGAGCTGCTGGGGCACATTCGGTTGTTGCGCATCTTTGAGTCCCCTGTGGTGAGCATCGACGAGGACCGTGTTGGTGCTTGTTGAGGTGAGGCTATAGCTCGCTTTAGTTTCTGTCCATTGGTGGACTGTGTGTTGTAGTTGGCTATCCTCTCGTAGTTTGAAAGAAATTCAGCGCCCACTGAACATGGCAAGCGAGACGTTGGTGGAACATCATTCGCCTCAAATACCTCCATCACAGGAGCCTCAGTACTGAGACAAAGGAACGCTGGGAAATATCTAGCAATTGGAACAGGAATGTAATACGAGTTACATGTACTAAATCTCAGAACATACTGACAATGGGAGCACAGTGAATAAGCATTCAGCGTCAGTAAATCTAAGAAAGGGATATTGAAGGTCTGCGAGTGGATGGACGAAACATATATTCACGAAAGGCTAAGATATCAAGGAGCATTTGTGGAGGGCTCTACAACTGCTGGAAGATCAAGCATGTCCTGCGTGGTGGTTTCCGTAGCCGTGACGGCAGGAGGTGCGGAAGTACCAGACGAGGGTGCAGTGCGTTGAGAGAGTTCGATGGGAGGAGGTTGTGCAGGAGCGGTCTGAGCACGAGCCGTCCGCCGTGAGAAGAGCCCGCAGCAGAATGGCGAGCGTTGCTCGACGGGAATTTCGCGACTCGCGTGGTCACCCTCTGGCGAGTCTGAGTCAGATCCCGATATCAGGATCACACTATATCTTCCATAGTCCCCTGGTGTCGTTGGTATGGGCTCGAGTGGTGTTTCTGTTGAGGACTCGTCACCAGCTGGAGCTACATATGTTCGCTAAAGTGACAACCGTCAGCGGTACCTAGTGACTAACAACAGTTGCGTACCTGCGGCGCGAAGCCTGGATAGATGGTTGTGACTTCTAAGCGTGGAGCTGAGTTATGTGGGAGCCGGAATAGCAAGCGAGGGAGTGCTTTCCAGGAAAAAGCTGAACCTCGTGTTCTTGACGGGTGCGGGTTGGGATTAGGATTACGTGCAAGGGATTGTGATGCAAACGCAGACTACTCCGCAGTAAGTTACACGCCATAGCGATCACGAACGCGTGACCGATACTGACATCAAACAATGTGTGATCGCGAGCGAAACCGATCATGGACTGTTGCCTCTGGGCATTGTCTTCTGAGGGACCCGACGTCGTCACAGCCGGCAGCTGGCGGGAAAGGTGATTAGTAACGCGAACACCAAATTCAACCGGAGGCGACGCACGTCCAGGAACGATGTCTCGGGCTGCGTTATGATGACAGTGTGAAGTAGCCAAAGCGAGGAGTTGAGCGGATGTACTCGCCTGTTTCTGAGTCTCGTCCCACCACGGGGCTCGCCATATGCTAACGGTTTTGTCATGTCCACCAGTTGCGATGAACTCGCCAGAGGGGGAGAATGCTAATGCGAACACTAACCCATTCTGCTCCAGTGGCTCCCCGACCTGAGACCCCGAGTCCGTGTCCCAGAAACGGACGGTTTTGTCGTAGGATGCACTGGCAATGCGGGCACCATCGGGTGAAAGCGCGAGCGAGGTTATCCCGTCTGTATGTTCTCGCCAGGGCTCTCCAACCGGATCACCTGTGTCCGAGTCCCATTTGCGGATGGTGCGATCCCAGGACGCCGAGAAGAGGTGGCTACCGTGCAGTGACCAGACAACAGAGGTGATACTGCCTTGCGCATCGTGGCCTCTTATTGGACCGAGGACGAGATCTGCAGTGGCGACGTCGAATACGCGGATTGTGTCATCGTTGTGCCCGGTTGCGATCTTCTCCCCGCTCGGAGAGAAGCAGAGTGAATACACACAACTCCCACTCTCGATCGAATGCCTGATCTCTCCACCGCTCTTCGCCTCTCTGATCACAACTCTCCCTCTTTTGTCGCCGCTTGCAACAAATTCTCCGTTCGGTGAAATTACAACAGATTCGATCCAAAATTCATGACCTTCCCACACTTCCACGAGTTTGTGTGTTTCCACCTCCCACACACTTAGCTTGTGGTCCCGACCACCGCTCACTATCCACTTTCCGTCTTTCGTAACACAGACACAATTGACCCAGTCGCCATGCTCCATCGGCTCTCCCTCTTCCTCACCCGTCGTGGTGTCCCATACCCGTACAGTCTTGTCCCGCGAGCAGGTAACCACTCGATCACCCTCGGGAAGGTACACAACCCCGTATATCATCTCCATGTGTCCTGATATCGTCAGCGCGGGCTTCTGTACGCGGTCGATGGACTCCGTGGGTGCGCCAGCCATGGCTACGATGGTGGAAGGGCGGTGCTTAGATGGAATTGAGCAGAAGATTGTTGTTTCGAACGCCGGAGGGTGGTTGAGGCGGACGTGGCTGGTGTCAGAACGTTGGTAAGTTGTATGCTTGCCTCATGTTGTGGTTGCTCCAATATCATGTTCCTCGTGGTGTTGAAGGATGGGAAATTGGACCCACGAACGTATGTATTTCCTGCCTGTTGTCGGCTTACTTTTCGTGCAGCTTGAATTCGCATTGCCGCCTCCATCCACTGCAGCCTCGAATTCTCAACCCACCAGCTCGTTTTGTTCGTAACATAAGCCTGGGCTTCTCCCCAAACTCGACCTCGTTCGGCGCGTTGCCGCCGTATCGCGACACTACCCCCTCCTATGCTCACGTGTCCGCGGAGCGCCGAACTTAGCCCCCTAGCACTGATTTCTGTATGAGGGTTTCGGTGCATTGACCTAACCAGACAGGCAAACGGGGGTGCTGCTTCCTTCGCACCGACGCCGACTCAAGTGTTTAGCAATTCAGACCTCAGGCTCGCGTGCTTGATGGGGACACAGTATTTGCTAGCGTACTTAGTATGTTCATTATTGCAAACTCCCGTTGGCGCTCCCGTCTCTGCGCCTCCTTGAGACCACGTCTACCCTTCGCTCGACAAATCAGTGGGTCACTCAGGCTACCCGTGGCGCCGAGCCGTGAACCAGGGGTTTCTCATGCCCAATATTCCGCTAAGTCGCGCATAAATGTGCTCCGACAACATACTAGCTCACGCCCTGATGAACCGATGTGGATGCTGCAATCTAGCAGACTCGCCTGTTATCCTTCCCTCGCCCTACATCCTCATCCTCCACATCCTCAACACCATCAACGTCGTCCTCCACTATCACCTCTTCTTCCCCACCCCTAATCCGAGAAGCATAAACGTTGTCAGACGTATGAAGTGCACCCGAAGTACGCGCCGGAGTTGGCCTACATGCTAGAAAGATATTGTGTGCCGGACAGAGAGTATCGGCGTCGTGCGAGGGTGTTTTTCTAAGGTTCGACGTTGAAAATTGAATGCAAGGCTAGTGGCCGCCGTCGGAGAGACGGGTACAGGCCGCCTTGTCATGAGCTCCTGAACGTAACGAAGTAGTAATGGCTTTACCAGGTTGTGGTTCCACGCGGGCGCAACCCTTGAAGTGTGCGGCAACATGCCATGATTTCAACTTCGGCCCCCAGAATGTACAAGAATGCAGTTAGACATGAAATACCTCGCATGCGATTGGGAACCTGCCTGACGGCGGGATGGAGCTCCCTGACTCTGATCTGAATGTATGGAAAGCAGTTGAATGTCAAGGGTGTATTGAGGGCATGGCAACGTCACGACTTTGTTGTCTAAGGAACAATATCACGCATTCAAGTGAATACGACCGGTGACCTTCAACCACCCTAAATCTCGTCGCGATAGCGTTGGTGGATGTTTTGCTTTGCAAATTGTCGTGCAGGGACTTGTTGCTCGAAGAGCAGGTCAAGTCTGTTGTGCTGTAATCAGCCAACGTCGTAATTGTAATGCAGGAAATGGTCTTTACTCATCCACAGTGCGATCCTTGGTCTCGGGTATATTATACCACGCCCAGAGAGTCCCGGCGAAAGCAATCCCTCCAAAGATGAAACCGACATATCCGCCGAGGTTAGCCTCGTCTGGATTGACGCTGGAGTGTAATTAGTAGACGGAGAGGATCTTTTTGACGTCAGTTGCGCTTACAGATATGGCACCGCAATGTTGACCACTACCTGACACAATGAGTTCGACCAGATACCAAGCCCAACCGTCTTCGAGCGCAGTCTAGAAGACGGCACTTCTGCAAAAATGACGTAGCCCAATGGACCGCTGATTTTCAGATGCTCAGTCATACAGCTAACCAACATATTCCCGCGAAGAGCACGTACATTCCAGTTTGATAGATAAAGTTGTATACGATTGTCTGACAGACATATTCAGCTCGCACATGTATATCGAATAGAGAGCAGACGTACAAATGCAGCCACCGCCCACCTGGCGTTCTGCGTGGGCGACATCCAGATGAAGCCGATGAGGAAGAGCACAACTGTACACCCAGCAATGCCGAGGTTGAATATGAGCCGTCGCCCAAATCGATCGACGGTGTAGAATGCGAGGAGGTTGCCGACGACCTGGAGAAAATATTCATAGTGAGTGTGTCCCATTAACTCGCGCGAGCACGACGTACCCCTATTGCTGTCACTCCTACGCCGAGGTTGAACGCGTTACCGTCTGCAAAGCCAGCAAGTTCGAAGAAATAGTTGCTGAAACCGATTACAAACACGACCCCTGTTGATATGTGCGCATCAATTTTATCGTCCCGCTTCGTACTTGAACGAACCTGATCCCTGCTGAAGCACAAACACCATTATGGCTATCATCGTACGCCTCAGGTCAGTGCCTAACCGCCTCATTAGCTAAAGCAGGGGACATCCAGTCGACTCGGGTGACCTTTGAAGCAATCAATCAAATGGGCGCTGTGAGCGTATGAGTCTTCAAGCTCGATGGTCTCCTGGATTTGTTGTAGTTGTAGATTTGTATCTACACCAGGACCTCCAAGCCTTGCAATGATCCTCCTTGCATCTTCCTTGCGCCCTTTACGGACAAGCCACCAGGGTGACTCGGGTGCGAAGGGCAGGCCAAGCAAGAGCAATACAGGAAAGATTAGCTGCAGAGCGCTGCAACAGCGTGAGGACGAGAAGGCTGGCAAGAGAATGTGAATTGCGCACAATGGTAATCGGTAAGCGTAAACGTCAGAGCGCTCCCCAGTTCCACGGGTCACGCCATTGGACATGCTACGATTTCATGGCCCTTAGATGACAGTTGCGAAGAGCAAGATGGCGTTACTTGCAATTGGCCCACTTTTGCACGATCAATATCGTGCGATTCCGCGGTAGAGTCTTTGGAGGGACTTACGTTCAACCCACAGATTCACAGATGCGGTCGTGATACCCCGAAGGGCAAGGGGCGAGATTTCCGCACAATATGTACCGGCGAGAGAAAGGTATATACCTGAAGAAGATCAGTTGAGACTTTTGGTTGAGAAGGACACATACCGAGGGCATATCCATTGACAAGTTTTCCGACAAGCAACATGCCATTTTGATGAACGGGCGTGAAAAATTGGATGAGAATACCAACTAGAGAGATGAGACACGCCACAGTGTTGGCTCCGCGACGTCTAAGCAGGTCAGAATGTGGAGCAAGCGTTCGTCGAGTGACTTACCCGAGCTTGTCAGAGATGTATCCGAGAGAAAGTCCTCCAAACATGCCTCCGATTGAGCTAACACAGTTAAAGGCACTTTGCCAGGAAGCTGCTAGGATATACTGGCCATCTACCTCGCTGCCAAAATCTCTGCGAAATGCGGGTACGCTCAGCAGACCACCTCCAACCTTCATGCAAGTTTCATCTCAACCAGCGAACGTGATTCGATGACAACACACCTGCGTGTCATAGCCCCATAACAAAGCACCCATGCACATGAACAAGCACCAGGTAAACGCGCGCCAATATATCCTAATGGCTTGCAGTGGAGTTAAAGCACGGTCGGAGGCTGCAGCCTCTGCCAGAGCGTTGACGTTTTCAAAGGGGGAATCAGACTCCTTTTTAGATCTGGTGGTAGTGAGGGCATTGGCATTAGCTAGTCCCCCAGTAGTGGAGTTAGACATGTCGCCTATGAGAGAGAGTCGAGACTCGAGGGTCACATTGAGGTCTTAAACCCAACTTATCTCTACCCATCCCACGTCAAAAATCTGGATATAGATCCAAAGAAACGTCACAAGACCAGTAAGTTATTCGTGTGCCAGTCCCGTGCCTACTCCGGGCTGCAGCGGGTTGATATCTCACGTTCGGCTCCAGGGCGCTAGTCAAGATGTAACATTGACAAGAGCAGTTGTCGTAGAGAGAGCGTGAGAGCTCCATACAGAGTAGCCGGCCTAGAGATGCTGAAGTTGAAGTCTACTCATCAGCATCCGCTACTTTGTACCAGCAAGTTCGGATGTCTGCATTATGGTCAGAAAACGGCGGTAATGGACTCGTAGTGCCAGAGAGCATAATGGCTCGGCTGATCGATCCAAGATTGATATTGTGAAGCCACGTCGGCCTCCAAGTTCACGTTGGCGGTGGGATTCGGAGTTCAAGTTGGCAGATTGAGAATGAGTGCCTATGAGTGCTGACACCTCAGAGTGATACTACAAGCGCCGGGAAACTGGAACACCTTCACGGCGGTCAGCACAATGTCGCTGTTACGATGAGGTGGGATTGACGCGTCTTTGCCAGTGGGGAAAAGAGACATTGCTTTAAACTGCTTCGGACCGTGACTCTTGTATCTCATACGGTATCGTTGTTTTGAAATTTGAGAATGTCTCCAGTATGTCTTCTCCGTGACCTATCGATCGGCACCGGCTTCCGGTGTCCGACGCCACATCTACATTTCTGAGTCCGAGTCTCGTTGGCGCACTACCCTGGCATCGACATGTCTCTCATGCACGCCTAATCTGCACCACGGATTATCAGCACGAAATGGAAAGGTAGTCGAGTCAGTACTAGCATGGCTTCACTCTCAATATGCTGGCACCGGTTGGTGGTTCAA